>WSFP011426894.1:0-22180 GCA_009831015.1 Picea engelmannii
TGATTTAATTCAGAGCTTCAGTTCATTCAAGCAAGTATAGTTAGTATAGATTTCTTTACTACAACACTAAGTTGCTTTTGGGATTGAGCATATACTGTGCGTGGCTATCTTTGAAACAAAAGACTTCCCTGGGTTGATAATTTATGTTTCACTTGGTTGTTTAAAATTAATTAAGCAATTATAGTGACCAACACAGCCTAGCCTAGGATTCCTTGCCTTGGGGATGGAGCTCAGTCCCAGCTCGGGGGTGACCCACTGTTGAGCTGATGAACAGTGTGGTCTAAGGCTGGGAGGTTCGTGGAAGGGATGCACTTGGTTGGTGATTTCTACAGCTATTAAAAGATAAGTATTTGAATTATGCTTTAATCATGTTGTGCATAACCGTGTTGTTTATGTATCATGTTTTTCGTTGTGTAAATGAATTATTGTTAAATGGTATGGAATTTTTAATTATAACAGTAACCAGATATGTTTCACTCTGTAATTTAAATGTGTTTAATTGTGTTTAAATGCATGTGGAGTATATACTGGACTTCATATGTAATATAAATCAAACTTAAGTGTATATCGATTGTTATATTGTGCGTTATAAGCCTCGGTCTAGCAAAAGTTACACTATAGCTACCAAGAAGCAGTGTATGAATATATGTAATTTTCAGTTGAATGAATATGACAGAGGAGTATTGTCCCAAATATATGGTATTGAGGAATCTATCTGAATGATTGAATGGTATAATTTATGTTTATTTTCAATTCTCTGTTATTTCTTGTTCTTGTATTTATGCCTGCATTTACATGGCGAGATGTATGAATCTATGAGATTTTAAAATAATTTTCAATTATTTACCTTCTACGAGTGAGTGCAAGGAGTGCATAGTGTCAGCAAGGAGTGCATTGACAGAGTCTGTTTTGACTCAAAGCCTAGAAGATACATCATAGAACTTATGTATGAAAGGAGTGCATAGGCATCCACAAGGAGTGCATGATAGAGTTTCAGACTCGAAAGCTCAGGAGGAATAGTGTGACTTTAGTCACAAAGAAGCAGTTGGAGAATAATAAAAAAGGGTGTGAAATCATCCACAAAGAAGTTGAATGTAGAAGATAACTTGTTGCAAGGTGTGCATAGGTCAATATTTCGACTAAGTGTCACTGAAATTATTCTGAGGAACAAGGGAAGCCGAGGAAGATAAGCTCAGGAGGGAGAGAAACGAGAAATCTTCAAGGAGGATAATCCTTAAGGTTTCAAAAAATCCACGAATGAGATCCGTTCCGGAGGGAGGTGAATAATTCCATACCGTCAGATATGGGAGAACTACACGAAGGTTGGTCATGTTGTGTTTCGGCACTTCATGGTTCAGGAAGTTTTGAGGTGTTGTAATGGCAGAGACGTGAACTCGCAGAGTCACGAATCAATCAAAACCGTTGGTTGTGTAGAGGACACATGGCAGTGGATTGGGAAATCCAAAAGTCGAAACTCTGGAGGGTTGTGTGTAAGGAAAATAGGAGTTTCACGAAGCCGTGAAACTCAAAACATTGTTAGACCGTCGAAATCCAAGAAGACACGTGGCACGAGGTCCGTAGTTCGGAGGAGAGCACTTCGAAAAGTGTCAAAGCCAAAGATCAGGGTATCCCCGAAGCCCGAAATCGAGAAGGGATTGATCCACAGTCATAACTCATGGTCACTTAGGAGAAAAGGGGCATGTGTATAGTAATTTTGCATACCCAAAGGGACCCAAGGATTCGATCTAACTCAGTATCTTGAACGATCCAAGATCAAGAGGTCGAGCATCCCTTAGGGGAGAAGGGGGTTTGCGCCACAGAGAGTGAAAGAACTATTGTCATGGTACCATGTGCAGAAAGAAGCACCAGATGAAGAGGACCCACACAACATTCAGATAACAGAAGTTGAAGGTGAAAGAAGGGTGGAAGGTCCACCTCTGGAATCGAAATTGTTTGTTGTGCATATCAAGGTGAATAAAGTCAACATTGGGACAACTAATAATCCCAAAATGGCCAGCATTGGAGACTATTTGGATGAGAAAATAGTAGAAATCATAACAGAGTTATTGTGCGAGTACAGTGAGCTGTTCCCAAAAACCTTTATAGAGATGAAAGGAATAGTAGGAGAGCTAGGAGAGATGAAGATACCTCTCAAATATGAGGCTAGATCAGTTAGACAATGAACATATAGAATGAACCCAATATATAATCAGAAATTGACAAGATGTTGGAGGTTGGAATCATAGAACCAGTGGAGGAATCTGAATGGGTAAGACCTATGGTAGTTCAGGAGAAGAAACAGGGAGGGATAAGGATATGTGTTGACATGAGGAAGTTGAATGATGCTTGCCTACATGACCCTTTCCCTACCCCTTTCACAGATGAGGTATTAGAGAATGTAGGAGTCCAGGAATCATACTCATTCACAAATGGATTCTCAGGCTACCATCAGATCAAGATAGCCCCAGAAGATAGGTACAAGAAATTTTTTTCCATAGATTGGGGGTCCTACCAGTACACAGTCATGCCTTTTGGACTGAAGAATGCACCAACAATATTCTCAAGAGTAGTCATAGTCACATTCAAAGAATTCATCCACAATTTTTTAGAGGTATATCTGGATAATTGGAAAGTCTACAATCTATTGAAAGACCATGTAGAGGTATTAAGGTTGATGTTGGAAAGATGCAGGAAATGTCAGATATCACTAAATATCAAGAAGTGTATCTTTGGGACACCTTTTGGGGTACTATTGGGCCATATAGTGTGCAAACAAGGCTTGCTAGTAGATCCTGCCAAGATTGCAGTGATTGTTAATCTACCAACACCGAAATCAGTACATTAGTTGAGAGAAACCTTGGGATAAACAGGCTACTACATGAAATTCATAAAAGGGTATGCGCAGATCATAGAACCAATGGAGAGACTATTGAGGAAAGATAGTAAATTTCAGTGGAATGAGGACTGTCAGTAATGATTGGACACTCTAAAAGAGAAAATGGTAACAACACTAGTACTAGTATTCCCAGATTGGGAAAATACATTCCATGTGCATGTAGATGCATCAACAATAACACTTGGAGCTATTATGGCACAACCATGAGAAGGAGAGTTAGACCATCCCATAGCATTTGAAAGAAGAAAATTGTTAGAGTCAGAGCATAACTACAATACTATAGAAAGGGAAGGATTAGCAATGGTATATGCACTATAAAATTTCAGACACTACCTACTTGGGAAACACTTTAAAATGTTCACAGACCATTCTTCCCTCAAATACCTAGTCAATAAGCCAATGTTGGGGGGGAGAATTTGTAGATGGTTACTGTTGTTCCCGGAATTTGACTTTGAATTGATAGTCAAAACATAAAAGTTGAATGCAGGACCTAATCACCTATCAAGGATCACTAATGGAGAGGAACCTATGAACTTAGAGGAAAACTTCCCTGATGCATAGTTATTTTTTTTCTAAGTAGCCGATGAATATTTTGCTGACATCATTCAATACTTAAGTACAGGGACATCACCACAAGAGTTCAACACTATGAAGATGAAAATATGGTAGTCAGAGATGCAGACTATCAATTGATTGCATGACACTTATACAACATGGGTGCAGATAACATCTTGAGAATATGTGTACTAGAACATGAAAGACCTAGGATTTAAGCAGAGGCCCATGAGGGAATAACAGGAGGACAATATGCAAGAAAATATACCTCGTAGAAGGTATTACGCGCTAGAATATGGTGGCTGACCATTCACAGAGATGAAAAGGACTACTACCAGAGATGTGATGTATGTCAAAGGGTTGGAAAACCTAATAGACGGGACGAGATTCCCTTAAGACCACAAGTAACCTTGTAGGTATTTGAAAAATGGGAAATAGAATTTGTAGGACCAATTAACCCACCAACAAAGACGTCAGGAGAAAGGTATATTATTACTATGAAAGAATACTTAACAAGATGGGAAGAAGCAACACCAGTCAAGGATTACAGCACAGAGACAACAACACACTTCCTGTTTGAGCAAGTGATCACGAAATTTGGATGCCCAAGGATTTTGATGAGTGACCAAGGCACTCACTTCATTAACAATACTATTAAGGCTATGACCGAGGACTTTGAATTCTATCATCAAAAGATTAAACCATATCACCCTCAAGCAAATGGAACTGTGGAAGCCTTTAATAAGATCATAGAGAATGCATTGACAAAGATTTGCAATGTCAATAGGGATGATTGGGATTTGAAGATACCAACAGTATTGTGGTCATACAGGACTACATGCAAAAAGTTGACAGGGAAGACACCATTTAGGTTGGTGTATGGACAAGAAGTAGGGGTTCCATCAGACTTTTTGGTACCTAGCTTGTGCGTAGAAGCAATCACCAACATGACAGAATGAGGTGCAATCAAGGAACGACTAAGTCAGTTGATGGAGATGGAAGAAGATAGGATCCTAACAGGATTTCACCAAGTGGTACAAAAATAAAGGTACAAAGTTGTGCATGACAGACATATTAAAAGAAATATTTTCAAGGAGGGAGACCTAGTCTTGGTGTATGACAGTAAATTTCTTCAACACCCAGGAAAATTCAGAATACATTGGTCTGGACCATACGAAGTAAAAACTGTCACAGATGGGGGAGTTATATAATTGAAAGACTTAGGAGGTATAGAACTCAAAGGAATGATCAACGAGAGTCGAATGAAGTTGTATAGGGACAATTGACCTCCTAGCACTTAGAAAGTTACCGCGCAGTAAAGAGAGATGTATATAGGGGGGGAAAGGGGGGGGGTGATTTAGCACGATGAAAAGAGAAAAGTCCATGTGCAGCATAATACTAACACACTATGCACCAAGGAAAGGTGAGATAGCACAAATCTACCTCACATTCAAAAATCCCAGCGCGCCGGAAAGAGGACCAACGATCAGAAAAAGGCAGAAATTTGAAAAATGGTGGTTACGGCAAAAAGGTGCCAACTAGTGGAGTCTATAAAATTGAATGTCACATAATATCGAAGCACCTTTGCATTAATCGTGCCAACTGGGGACGTCGATTAAATTGAATTTCATGTACGCATGAAGCTCCATTTAATTTAAATCAAAACTCGGGTAGCTTCTCCAAGAAGATTCATGACACTTGCTATATAAGGGAGGCATGTAGGAAACATAAATATTATTGTGAAATTGAGAAATTGCAGAGAGATAGATAATACAAAGCGTAAAGTTATTTAGAAATAGATAAAGGGAGAACTAGTTCGACAAAATTCACCATTAACCACAATGGTGCCACCCAATTTCGGTGCCCCGAGACAGGCCAACAGGGAAGCTTGAAGCCACCATAGAGAACCACATCAAACATAGAAAACTGAACATGAATCTACATAGGACGTGAAATTCTTCGACTTAGAAGAAATTCCCTCACCCCATGTGGAACCAACAAGCCCCACACCCGTGGAGGAGGAATACCAATCAACAACAACGGTCTGCATGGACGTTGACATGTCGGAAACTAGACAAGGCCAGCAGGCTGAGGACGCAAGTAATATTCTTCGACCTACGAATGTTGAAGGATCCAAGAGGGTAAATGAGACAACCCCAACACACACAGAATTTGTCGCACCAAGGCAACCACACAGAGAAAAGCCTGCGCAGCAGCAGGAGGGGCTAGTGGAAGATGTTACCGACCAGCCAGAAACTTACGCCATAGAGAGAACATTGGAGGTTGGAACCTCGAGCTAGCCACTACAGAAAAAGGGAAAACAACCCATGGCAAGGTCATCGTGCAGACAGGATGAAACAACCATAGTCCTACCACACATTCCTGAAGGGGTCCATGCCATGCCTAACCTTCTAGGATGCATGGAAATACTATGCTACTTAGACCACGACGTGGCCAAAATGGAAAAGTTCCTATAATTTGCAAGACAGGTCTACCTTGACAGCGTAGGTATAGGCCCCCTTGTTGATCCAATTTTACAACCGAAACAGTGGGCATCCAGATTGGACAACACTGGAATTCTAAATCTGCTAGGTATTCCACATTTTGGAAGGGACCGAAATGTAAAAACCTGCATCAAGCAGTTGATGGAAGTCACCCACATAGGTTTCCTATGGTTGGAATAGCTTGTATCCATATACATGGAGCTAATTTATTTCATCATAGGTCTGCCATCTTAGGGGGAGAGTCTCGCGCAGTACCTCGACGACAAAACGAAGGAGAAGGCATTGGTGAAGGAGATGAAAAAGACGTATGGCACAGATAGAAGGTCACGTGGAATCATCATCAAGCGCATCAACGACGCAACAAAAAGGTTGGCCACCAAAATCATGACTTGAAAACTGCTCAGGAAGTGTCGCAAGGAGGAAGTCCCTCCTGGGGTAATCACGACTGCAACATAGTGCACGGATGGAATTATGCTTAGTTGGGCCCCATACTTATTAAACCTATTCCTTGATGACTGCAAAGACACACAGGACCTAGGAACATAGTTTCATTACTCCTGGATACTAGTCTTGATCACATTGATCTGATGGAGAGAGCCCCAGTACATGTATCTTTGTGAGAGGACCAGTCATTGTCACGCAACATGGTACACATCATTGGGGAGCATGTCGGACCCCAAATTCAAAAGTACCAATGAAATCACGTTTGTGTGATATTATAACGATTTCAAAGAGAGTATTTCCAACACTTGGAGAATTACTTCACAAGTGGGCATGAAATACTGGAACATCACTAACTTCAAAGAAAACAGGCACACCGTATGGATCCAATCGTGAAGAGATCCCAGGAAGGAGTGGCTACAACTTAGATACCGATTCAAGGAAGAAGATGCATGATGGGAATAAGGGATTGGAAAGATGACTGGAGAATTCCAGTCCTCACTTAAGAGATTCCTACAGGTACGAAGGTCGACGTAGGGAAAATTCAGACACCGACCGAGGATAAATCTATGCTTGAAAATCCAAATCCAAGTCATAAGTCGACGCAGAAAAAGAAGGGGGGTGTGATAAAGAAAGGTACACATGTTGGACAAAAGGACACTACCCAAGCACCAAGAAATCCTGAAAGAGGGGTTGTGACATCACAATAAACACCATCGACTGCCACAACACAGGAATTGGGACAAACCAAGAAGCCAATCATACACACTGGGGGTGCGCACAAAAATGCCAAGGCACACAAGAAACCACCAAGATATACAATCATTGAGGAGGGCGATGACCTTGGGGCCAAAAGAGTCCAGGACAGTGTAGCTGATGAGTTTGAAGATGCCCAACACCAAAGAGGTCGAATTCAGGACAAGTTGGTTGACATAACGCATGTCCTAGAGTAGATCAGAGGCGCGCAGAGGGTGGACATGGGAACATAGTCATTCCCCGCAGCATTAGAAGAAGAAGACAGGGTTCCATCTAGCGAGCAAGATATTATCTAGACCATAGCACATGCAAGCCTGACCTTCCACATTACACCCATCATTTTGTGCATGGATGAGATTGTAGCCCAAACACCCTTGAAAGATATGGCATAGATAAATTTGGTAATGGAGCGGATACCAACCAAGGCATTGTACAAACTCCAAGTTAGTGTCGTGCAGGAGGTGCAATCACGCGCACGAACATAAGAAAAATATTTGTAGCATACAAAGGATAGCAAAGAGGCATTGGAATTGGTGCTCGAGTAGGTCAAGATCGAGACCAAAGACGAGAAAGATCATGCAGATAGGCTCAAGAAGGGAGTGGTTGCAGCTTATGACAAAATCCCAAATAGCACGCAAATAGCAGAGCCCACCACAACGCAAAATATTGATCGTATTGTGCAAACAATTGATCAATACTGGTAGGATATCAAAAACCTTTGAGAACAACTCATTTCTACGACTCCCCCGAAGGTGAAGGAGCAAAGGAGGAAAGAAGTTGTAGGACAGATGGATGAAATGGAATGACAAGTCAACGTAGTTGTGGACTTGTTTGATATGGCAACGCAACTATGGACAACATTAGAAGAAGATGAACAGGTCTAGCACTAGGACCAGGAAGAGGAAAAGATAAGTGCATCCATAGAGGACCTCAAGTAGAGGAAAAAATCAATGAATATCACCGAGCACCTTAAAGGAGTACAAGACATGAATAAATTGCAAGCAGAGATAATAGTTGCGCAGACGCAGAAGAAGGATCGACGAGCTCAAATGGAACCTCTAGAAGAGCTATCCGTAGATATCATTGCGCAGTCAGAAGAGATCATTGTGCAGTCATAGGAGGCAAAGAACAACATGGCGCAAACAAAGAAAGAATGAACAGAAATGATCCGGGAGGAGATCACAACGCAGGTGTTAGATGCGCTCACAAAAAAGGTCGCACAGGCTCAAATACAAGGAAGGGAACTTGCAAACAAGTTCCACACTCTAACAAAAGTTGTTGAAGAAGCACACATAGCCTAGGTGGCTCGAGATGAGCCACATGTCAATGTTGGGGGCATGTTGGGTGCAGTCCCATTTTGGGGAAAAGGCCATTTTTGGAGAGAAAAGCACAAAGTGGAAAAAAGACAGTTGGAAGGAAAAACAACACATGCGAGGAAAGCATGTGAGGCATGCATGCAAGGGATACCTAACTACATTAGGGTTGGTGGTTTTGCAAGACACTGTAATAGATGATAAGCCAAGAATATGTATAAGTAGTACCTTGGAGGTCTAGGGGAAGAGGAAGGGGAGTGAGAAAGGCTAGAAATGAAACATTTTGTACGATGATGAGCTAGAGAAGATTCGAGCAACTCGATCCCGAGGGTTATATCGTAGGCCGAGGAGCCTGGTGCGATCTAGTCAACCTCATAGGGATCGGGAAGCCTATTGACATTGTAAGATCCAAGACTGTAAACGCGCGTGACACGATATATGGTTGAGACATAATAAAAGAGGTTGAGAGACGAATCTTTGTGGATGTAGCCCAGGAGGGGGTGAACCACAATAGAACTTGTGTTATGTGACTGAATGTTATGCATTTTCAGTTGTGTTAATGATTAAATGCTATATAAATGAATGAAGGAACTAGTTAGATCTAATATTTCACATGCATGAGTATGAGTGACTGATTAATTAAGATGTCAGACTAAATAAATGAATATCACAAGGTAAAATCACAGATCCCCACTTATTCCCAGGGTACAAGTGTCTGAGTATTGCACCCACCCATATAACTATCTCGGGTGAGACTACGTAGTGCACCGTGTGTACTTCTTTGCCTTCTGGTTTACCAGGGGGGTTGATAGTTTTTGAGGGATTTTGTTGGAAGCTTGTTCAAATCTGAACCTGGGTCAATGTATGACAATAAAGTAAGATCAAAGTAGATAAAGTAATAACCAGCAATTGGTGCGGTAAACTGATAATAAATATTGTGAAATTGAACCTTGACTTTTTACACATTGAAGTATCTAAGGTCATGGTTGATAATTTAATTATTGATTCATCTTAACGATTCATGAATTGTATAATCTATTTTACACCTTTCACTTTCTACATATTAAGTAATTAGAATCCTTATAACCTAGTACCTACATCAAAAAAATTCGGGATAAGTTAACCTGTTTGTACTCTCTTTCTCTAATTGATGTAGTCACTAAAGTTTACTTCTATTGAATAGATGTATTATCGACAAGTTTAATTTTAGACCCAATCTAGTATAGAAAGAAAAGAAAAAATCTATTCTTTGATTCTTGTCATTGATTTAAGAAGGTCGTTACAAAACTTTATGTTTGTGAGTTTAAATTGGTACTATGATGCCATGTATTTTTTCTAGTTTCCCCAAACCATTACCCCTCCTCCAAGGTTATACCTTGCAATTTCACACCATCATTTTCATTTTTCCTTTTGTTATGCAAGTTGTCTCCCTATTTTCTAATTATGTCATTAATAAAAAATTTAATCTTGGTTTTTCCATTCCAAAGGACGGTCAACTTGACTTGGTTCTTTTCTTCACTAAGGCCCACACTTTCCTTGTTTCCTCTTGGTGGATGTGTGTAAAACCCTCATGAATGAGACAATTGGACCCCTTCAACCTATGTTTGTCTCATAGGATTTGAGTCACATAAGATTTGAGTCATGTCCCATTGATTAGTTATGGAGTGTGACATTCAACAATCATTCTCTATGTTATTGGCTCAGTCATTGACTCGTGATTTTATGTTATTTGAATTGGGCCTATCCCATGATATCTCTCAAGAAGCCCATTATTGTCTCTATCGTGTATTCATCCTAATTTTCCCTTTACTCCTTTGAAGATATCATCATTTTCCTCACTTTTTTGCTTGTGTCCTTCTAGGATAATAGAACTCACACCCTTGGGTGGAACCATCTTGCTTCCGCCCAGCTAAGTGCCTTTTATCTTTATCCAAGTTCTAATATTTTTTATTTGTTCTTTCAACTCAATTTTCTCTTATCCATCCCTAATTAACAATTTCTTCATTTCCTCAGTCATTGTGTTTTATTTTCTTAGATCTCCCTCTTAAGATAGCCCTCTATCTTCTCGAAAGTGATCTTCCAACCATTTATATGAATTTTGTAATGAATAGGTTTTCTATCTCATTTATTTTAAGGTATATTTCCAAGGTTTGGATGCCCTTTTGTTTTTTGTGTGCTTGTACTCTAAGTAATATATTATCTCACTCCCCCTCTCCTAATTTAATTCATATTCCTTAATGGTTTTTATCTTCCTATGGTCGTTTAGTTGCAATTCATCCACTGCTATTATCATGGATTTGATTTCCTTCCATAAATCCAAAGTGGTTGCATTCAATTTTCAATTGAGTGGAATGATAGTCAATCTATAGGGGGGTTTTAGTTCTTCCCTTTCCTTTTTTCATGAGGAGTTTGAAAATGAATGTCATCACCTTCCCTTTGTTTAACCATTTTATCCTCCCAGTAGATATGTTTGGTTGTGGCAACATAGTTATGAACATCCTATAGTGATTTTGTGATGGATTTTTATCTTTGATAGTCTTTCTCTCATTGTCAACATCCTCAAATGTCATTGGGATTTACTTTTCCTTTTTAATTAACCACTCCAACATTTTGAGTTGCAATTCTATCATAACCATCTTCATCATATTGTTGATCTCACTTGCACTCATCTAAACTAGGCTGTCCATCCATGTCCTAATCAACATCCTTTTTACCTATTTAACTTCATCATTTCAGGGACTTTGAATCACCACTCAGTTGAGGCACAATCTCGAGAACCTCTTCAAATTTCAAGGTTCTAAGTTAATGGTGTAAACATCCCAAATATCCTTGAGTTACTTTTCATTCCATATAATTGTTGAAATGAGATTAGTAAAAACAAACTCACATATTAGTTGAAAAATCTATACTTATATGAGGGTTGAGAAAAGACATACAGTTTGGACAGAAACGATGTTCGACAAAAATATATAACTCATGCTCTTTCAAATTCTTCAAAATATATGAATGGTGTAACTACCAAAATCAATACGGTGAATTATGTCTCTACCCAAATTTAGTTAGCCACTTCCCATTTCATTCCTCATTGTTTTTGGGATTTCAATTTGAACACAATCCCATCCTTATGCAAATATAACGATATTGAAGGAAAATGTATTATGTGAACACTCTTAACGATATCTATACAAATGCTTAGTCTTTATGCATGCATGAAGACTCGACTAAACTATTTGACTCGCGCCCATAAGCTCTCCAAGCTACAAAGGATATTGTAGTTAACATAATAAAAAAATAATAACCTAGAGAGAAGCAAAGGGGAGGAAAAACAAATCAATTTTAATGGGACAATATTTAAATATTTAAAAATACGACTCAAAGTCTACTTTCTATCTTATTTCACTTTTAAAATAAAACCATATATATTACGTGGCCCTTATGCTAAGGACTCGATTTCAATAGCTCATTTGACTTCAAATATTATATTATATTAAATAAATCATTTAATAACTTGCTCCAAAATTATTTTTTAACCATAAATAACGTTTTGAAAAATCTTGGCACCATCGGCGAAGGAATAATCTCCTAGAGAATGAAAGCTCGTCAACCCTGATTATTCACTCCAATATAAAATTATTAAAAGAAGATTATTTTACGAGTAAATTAAAATCTATAAACATATTTATATTTATGAACGAAAGAATATTCTCTTTGACAATGAAAGCTCCTCGGCCATCTTTTATTCATTCCAATATAAAAATATAAAATGAAGTTTTTTTAATGAGTCAATTGAAATTTATAAACATATTTATGTCTATGGGACCGCGACACAAGGGACGTTTGAACGGCGCTTATTTTCAGCAGGTTTGTTTCATTGAAAATCATATTTTGTTAAAGTAAATGCCTTTCTTTTTATTTTTGAAAATCCTTCCCTTTTTAAAAAAAATTGGAAATCCATCCAAATTTTTAAATCTTGAGTTTTTTTTAAATCCATCCAAATTTTAAAATCCATTTTAAAAAAAATTGGAAATCCATCCAAATTTTAAATTTTCAGCATTTAAAAGTCTATATGCCCTTTCACATAAGATAGTGGTTGGAATAGTTTAAAACATCCTAGCAATATCTTTCCTCGAAGTGGAGGCTCTCTTTGAAGAGATTAATTTTATCTCTTTCTCGGAGGAACAAAATATGTCTAGTTCTTCTTTCGTTACCTCACATAAAGTGATATGCTCTCCTTAAATAACTTGTTACACAAACCATTATTGAGATGCTCTTCTTCGGTATTTGTAGTGGATTTCTCACTTTCACATTCTCCAATAAATCTTAGAATAGCTAAAGTTATTAGTAGTTTGACATTCAAGCTCATCTTTTGATAATTTTGATATTCTTCCTTTATAATATGATATGTTCATTGTTATGTTCTTGGTTAAATGAATAATTTTTTTGTAATATATTATATTATCAAATGATATTGTTACTCCCCCATGTCTAGGGGTAATTAGAGGAGATCATGTTTAATGGTCCACAATGGAGACAATGATGATGATCAACAATTTCATAGATGGCATCTCAGCAGCCTCCTTCAGATTGCCTCTTACAACTACAGATCAACCAAGCTCATCACATCCAGACAACTCAGTGTATGGGGGATGGTAAGCCAACGTCACCATGAGGTATGTTAGTCCTTTCATGCGAAGTGTTGTTCTTAATTTATTGGGCATGTGGATGAGGATCATTGGTTGAAGTTGGATAATGGATCATTGGCTCAAGAAGTTGTGTTTATTGCCTTGTTTCACCTCAGTGGTCAGCTTTTGTGCCCTAGTCTCGTGTTGTCACCACCCAGGGAAAAGGGGTACTACTGGAGGCCCCTCACAAGGGTAATGTTCTATTCCCTACCATACTTAACACTTTCCATCATGGAGCTTGTCACAGTGTACTGCAATTCGGTAATGAGTCATGGTCCATTCTCTCTTGAGAAGAAGGGGTGAAGGCCCAGAGGTTGATGCAACCGTTATATATGCTATGTAAAAGATTATTAAAGCCACCTATAAAATCCACATGACAACTTGATCTCTACCCCCTCTAATGGTAATCACCCATTTTCCTGATGCATTGAATGCACACTTACAATATGACTTTAGCCTAGTAAAAAATGAAAGTATAAAAGATTGGTAGTTGTAAAGGGGACTTGCAAAATAATGAATGGGTATCAAAAGGAAATTAAGGCATTCATAATGAAAAAAGTACCAAGGAAAGTGTATCTCAAGAAGAAAGTGCTCCCTCTACAAAGACACTCATAGAAATGGATTTAATGACACCATAAGTCGTGAAGTAAGCCCAAGCCATACCACTATCACACTTACTCTTGAAGGGTTATTTTCTTGCATTGTTTCCCCTGGGTCCTATCCCTCTACCTGGATCTTTTATTTCACTATCTTAGTTGGCACACCTAATAGGTTTGGATGAAGGCCCTCCCATATTCAAACTTTCCAACTCACATAAAGTCTTGGGCCAGTGTGATGCCTGAAGGGGATATTGAGGTGAATTATTCATATGGATTATATCTTAAGTGAAAACTTACTTTGCATGGCATAAGGAAATATATATCATATGAACATTGCTTTACCTAATGTTAGATTCTATTTTGATTTGGATGGCTTTGATATGGTTCTTTGAGGGATGTCCCAGGATTTCACATAGGATGTTGTTCCCTTATTGCAGGACTTTGGAACATGTGATGCAGAGTAGTGAGTCACACAGTGACTTGGCACTTTCTGAAATTAGGCCTCACATCTTCAGGACCTTGGACGATGGACATATGGGCTTGCTTTTGACAGATTTTTTCATCATGGCACATAGATGTGATGAAATCCCACATGTTGGGCAATGTACCCCAGGGATTATTTCTCACT
Source organism: Picea engelmannii (assembly GCA_009831015.1). Taxonomy (NCBI): domain Eukaryota; kingdom Viridiplantae; phylum Streptophyta; class Pinopsida; order Pinales; family Pinaceae; genus Picea; species Picea engelmannii. The sequence continues at coordinate 14,375 of WSFP011426894.1, forward strand.
GGATTGAGGAAATTACATTAGTTGACAACCAAATATCGTGCAGATACGAGATGCAACTTCATCCACCTTGGATGTAGTTCCCTAGACCCTTGGCATTGGCCTCTATTTGATGATGGTATTGCCTTCTAGGGTTTTATGACAATGGGGTTTGATGTTACTTGGGCTACCAATGATGATGGAGCATGACCATGGATGATGAGATACACCCTTTTCCATGGTTCCACCTTGATATGATGCCACATGGCCTTGGGAGACCCTCCCTCACCCTTGGGAGACTTGACATTACCACACATGTGGCCTCCTGAGGGAATTTTTGCATGTTTTATCATTTGTAGAGGTTGTTTGACATGTCAAACCCACTTAAATTATGGATAAGTGACATTTTACTTTACTTTGTGGAAAAAATTACTAGGGTTTTCCTCATATAAATAGGTTAGCACTAGGTTTCATTTTCATCCTCACATTCCTTACCACTTGGTAGAGGAGAACCTCTAAAACATTCGTTATTTTCTCTCTCTTGATATTTTCATGCATGCACTAGTATTGGAGGAGGTTCTTTGTGGATATTTTGGTCTCTTGGATGACAATTTTTTGCAATTAAGGTTTTAATGGTCTTGCTACTGGGAAGAAGTAAGTAATTTTCTGCAATCTATTGTTCTCGCTAATGTTAAAGGTGTTAAATTGTTATCTTGTTGCAAGTTTCTTGTCTTGTTGAAATGCTAAGAAAGAGACATAAGTCATTCTCTCCTTCATAAATTACTTATTGTCCAATTTTGTGAAGCATTATTTTCTATGGTTAAAATCCTAAGTCCCAAAAGTGATTGCACTTTAGGTTTTTAACCCTATCCTTTAAGAGAAGTTAAAAATGACACCTAGGGCCCAAGAGTGTTTTCACCCTAGGTACCCTTTTCTTCAAAATCTAAAGCCTAAATCCCAAGAGTGTTTTCACCTTAGGGTTTAGACCTTATCTCTCTTATTTCATCTAACTCAACCTTGAATCTAATGCATTTGTGACTCCATGAGCCCTGGAGGAAAACGACACTAGTCTAGAGGTATTCTTGTGGTTGAAGTAGCTTCTAAAATCAATTTTCTCTCTCTCTCTCTCAAACACTATAGTAACTTTCCTAACCCCAACTCTAGAAAACTATGATTATTTATTGCTATTGTTATAAAAGTTTTCCACAACCACTAAATACTATTTAAATTTTTTACATACACTCATTTACAGGTGTGTTAAATTACTCATAAAGTACTTCTAGCAATGGGATAATGTCATACTTGTTGAATGCTTTATTTTCATGCTAAATTGCTATATTTTTTAGAAATTTTTATTTTCTATTGTTCCAAAGTATTAATTGTTATTATAAAACTAGTAACTATTGTAATTTGCAACAACCACAACATTTATTGATTGTCTAGTGTCTAAAGGGTCATTATTGCACTCTATAACTTCGTAATTGTCTATATTATGCTACAAAATATTTATTGTCTTGTACAAGTACATCAATTACATCGTTATCTATGATCCCTTTCCTAGACCTAGACCTAACTAATAGGTGACCAAGATAGGGGGCAATAGGCTTAGCTAATCTTGTTATTTGATCCCTCAAGGTCGCTAGAGAAGCCTCCCTTGTGGCGGACCCCTTCCATCACTAAAACAAGGGAAGTCTCTACTTAAGTGACAGTGGTAGATTCTTCCAATTGTTACACAATATTGGGATCTTTTGGAGGGCATTGCCCAAGTACAAATCATGTGATAACATCTTTTCATTATTTTTATGGAAGATTGATTCCTTCTCCCTACGATAATTTTTGGTAAACTAATCTTGAATACCTTATCTCAAAAGTTTACCTGGCGACTTCGCTAAGGGTAGAATCCATTGCCTACCTTTCACGATCTAAAGGATTTCATGTGGTGACTCCACTAATATATTTTGAGGTGTCATCCTATCCCCAAGTTTTGTAATATTTCATATTCTCAAGTAATGGAATTATGGGACGATGGGAACTTCATGAAATGTTTCCTTCTCTTGACAATAAAAATGTTTTGAGAATGTATGTTTTCACAATTAGAATTTACGTTTAAGCTTTCTATTGTCCCTGATGATGGGTGGAGTGTCCACTCGAAACGTTGGACGTTTCGAAAACCAATACATAATGCTTATCCATAAATTTCTTCTACAATTTAAAATGTTTTGGGATACCCAAATCACTTTTCTCTAGAATAGGCAGATAATTGTCCGAAATGTGATGGTGATCCATCTTTGGTTGTTACTCATGTTATGAATTTCTTAAAGTATAGTTCATAGATAGATGTGACACATCATTATGTGCTAATAATAATTTTTTGTTATCTCTGGAAACGAGACAAAATAATTGGGTTACGCATACTCTCAATCCAAAGAGTATATCTTCTCTTAAAATATTCATTGAAGAATTTCTCAAACAGTGGGCCCCAAGAACAAAAAGATATGAAGATATTCTCCACAATCTCACAGTGGCCCTACAAAGGGAAATTTTATTTTCTAACCATTTTGAGGAATATGAAGAGTCCATTTAGGAAAAATAAGTTGAAGAGGAGATTCATGAAGAGAGTTACCAATCCCTCGAAGAGGATCAAGAATCACCTCATGATTCTATCGAATAAAATAAAGATCTGATCAAAGAATTAGAGCCTGAAGAGGTAAATCATAAGGAAGGTCACCAAATACATGAAGTATAACATGAGTTGCATGGTGAGAATTTTGAAGAACAATATGATGAAGTGTGCCATGTTGAATTTTTAATCCAGAAAGTGGCCCCTCATGAAGATGAAATGTGAGTATTTTCTCCTCTATATGATGAAGTCATACAAGCTCCCATTCCTCCTAGACATGAAGAACAGAGTGTGATAATTTATGATCATTTCCAAGTTTTTTATATTGCTTCATTTCATGATTTGGAAGGTGAAGAGGTGCTAGAGGAACCCTTGGATGCATTATACCATTCATGCTATAATAAAGGTGATGATGTGGTTGAGAATATTAATGATTTTTTACATGTTGGGAGACATAAGTGGAACATAATTTTTTCTAGTTTTGATGGAGATCCCACTTACGATATTGAAGGGTGTTTTAAATTAAATAATATGGAATTATTTCCTTCGGAACAACCACATATGATTGCTAACGATTCACATGTATGGTGACATGAATATGACATGATTACAAATTTGTTCCAACCATCTAGGGATGAATCATTGCAACACTCTCATGATGATTTCCAGTCATATCCTGGAAGGGTTGATGTGAATCCCTTTGATTACTTGGATATGTTTTCCGAAGAATATTTTCAACCACCTTTATGCTCTAACTCTAATGAAGACGAGGTCATGATTTTCCTAGAGCATTATTTTTGTGATGAGAGTTTCCATCCTTTTCCTTTTTCATCTTTCTACTCCACTGAATATATAACTAGAATTTATCCTCCATATGGTTATTTACCTATGGGGCAAAGTAGTTTTCAATCTATGGTCTATTGCAAGGGTTTTTAGTTTCACACAAAAGAGCAACAAGCCATGGGTTGGGAGAAAAATATTTTCTCTAGGCCTAGGTTGATTCCCTATATTTTTCTCTCTTCTTCCATGGGAACCTTAGAGTGTTCCTTAGGTTCCTTCTCATCCCTTCTTGATCTTCGAGTAATAGCCTTGTCGTTGAGGATGAGGATCAACCTTTTTCTGCTTCTTTCATCCTTGTCCTGGGATGTATAGGGAAAGATTGTGATGATGCCTCTTGTCATAATTGTGTTCCTCCCTCCCACACTCATGATTTTGATTTCATGTTTTGTTCTCGTGTTAAGATTATCCTAGCTCATGATCATTTTGTGCTTGACTTGTCTTTGACTTGGTTTATTTTTAAGCACAAGGTAAATTTTTTGGATTCGATGAAGTGATATGATGGATTCAATGGCTATATGATTAAACCTAGAATTTCATTTGACATGTAGCATTAGGGTAGGTAGATCATTTGCATCATGCATTAAATTTGTATATATGATTGCATCATGCATTCATGCTAGCATAGTCTTTCATTCTCTTGCATATACTTTACATTTTAATTTGTATATTATAAATTCCATGTTAATAAATTGTATTTTAATCATTGTATTATTACTTTATATAGTTGTAGTGAATCATTTTTCTTCTCAACATGATTTTGATTTAATACTAACCCCGGTGGATCACATCCACTAGCTGATACTTCTGATGGGTTGTGTTGTTTGAAGTCGGTGCAAGATTGCAGGTCTTGGACAACCAGAGATGATGAGGTCATCATGCACTCTATGATGAGAAAATGTCCCCATGTTGGAGTTGAAATTTACTACCCCATGCCTAGGGGTAACTAGAGGAGATCATGCCTCATGGCCCACAATGGATACAATGATCCTGACCATGATGGTGATCAACATGTCCACATATGGAAGCCCGATATCCCCCTTTAGATTACCTTTTATAGCTAAATATCAACCAAGATCATCATGTCCAGACAACTCAATGTATAGGAGATGGTAAGACACCATCACCATGAGGTATGTTAGTCCTTCTTTCATGCACAATGTTGTTCTTAATTTATTGGGAATGTGGATGAGGATCATTGAATGAAATTGGATAATGGATCACTGGCTCAAGAAGTTGTGTTTGTTTCCTTGTTTCACCTTGGTGGCACGATTTTATGCCCTAGTCCTATGTTATAACCACCGAGGGAAAAGGGGTGCTATTGGGGGGCCCTCACAAGGGTAATGTTTTGTTCCCTACCATACTTAACACTTTCCATCATGTAGCTTGTCACAATGTACTAAGCTTATATAATGGGTCATGGTCCATTCTCTCATGAGAAGAAGGGGATGAAGGCCCAGAGGTTGATGCCACTGCTATATATGTCATGTAAAAAATGATAAAGTTCACCTATAAAATTCATAGTCCATCTTGAGCTCTATTCCCTATAATGGTAATCACCCCTTATCCTAATGCACTGAATGCACACTTATAATAGAACTTTATCCCAGTAAAAAAATGAAAGAATAAAAGCTTGAAACCTATAAAGGGGACTTGCAAAATAATGAATGGTGTTATAACCCTAAATTGCACCACACATGCTTACCTGGCATCAGGCCAACTCATATCCCTTCATTGCCAAAACATCTGCTGAAAAACCTCCTTGAAAATCCTCTTGGGTCAAGGCCCATGTGCCCTAACCCATTACTGCACGCTGGCAGGACCACTACAACCCGCGTGTACCTAACAAAACACAAAAATAGGAAAGTTGCCGACGGAACAAAAAGCTATGGGCTAGTTAACTGAAACTCCCGACCATGCATGGCCGAGAGTTCGTCCAAAACCTTAGCTCCTTCTAGACTATAAAAGAAGGGGTAGGGGTACCATTTAAAAGACATAAAAATTACATATGCAAACGAAAAAAAACTACAAAGGTGGAGACTTACCCATCTCCTCTCGCTCCTCACCAGGAGGCACGGGTATCTCTGGATCGCTAGAGAAGTCGATCCCTGCATATGGGTAGTCCTCGATAGCAGGGATTTGTCGTGACAGCCAAGCAAAAAAGTCATCGTCGAAGGCCTCCACGGTCCTTCCACCACCCTGTCGCGGCAGTAACACTGCCCATCTGCATACTGTGGGGAAAGAGGCCAGATGTCCTTGTACTACAACCCGAGGAATAAAGCACGAAACTCTCTCGAAAAAGAACAAACACAAGATAGTCCTGAACCCGAAGTTCCTCTATCTCCGTTGTCGGCAATCTGTCAATTGTCTCTTCATACACTCCAGCAGTGTGGTACTCCAATCAAAAATTTGTGCATTCATGCACTGGATAGCACAGTTCATCTGTGCGCACGAAGCCTGATGCACGGCGGCTGAGCTGGTAATCCGCCCAATAAGCAACAAGATAGTCTGTAGTGTGAGGTTGGTAATCTTTCTAATAGGTACCTGGGAACCTCTACGATCGGTCCTAGCCTCACAGTACTCAGCTACCAACTCCGAGATCTTGCTCGGCCCCACAGGAAAAGTCTGAAAGTTGATTGGTTCCCATCTCCTTGAGAGGCCAGTCAGAAAGTAAATATCCTCGATGGTAGGCACCAAGGATTTCCCCTCTAGCATAAATGCCTCTGCGTCAGGATGCCAGTAATCAATCAAGGCGTTGAGTAGCCTTGGTTGCACGCGCATGAACGGACATAGAAAAAATTTGAACAAACCGCACTGCGTCAGCACGGCCACAACATTCAGATCTGTAGCAACCAACTCACTGATTGCCTCATGCTCCCTTTCCCTCCACTGGACATACATCCTGCCAACACAACAAGGTAAAGAAGGGTCAATACTTCTTTTCATTGTCTTTTTTATCAATAGGGGGGGTACACGTGGCTTGTAGAGGTGACAGTCGCGTGTACACGTGTGCAGGCATTTCTCTGCACGCGTGTACCTAGGGCCGACCTTTTTAAGGTCGACGCCCACCCCAAAAATAACTTAAATGCTTAAATTGAAGTATTGAATAGCTAGATAAGGGAGTTTGTACTTACTTGGTCCAAGAAGAAGTTCGTTTCATCCACTGTAGCTCCCGAAATCACGATCTTTGGCAAAGGGGGTCTTTTGGCTCTAGAGTCAATTTCCAAATCAGCAATGGTGATAATGAGCTGCCAGCTTCTATTTATAGACATTTTGGCCTCTTTTGTCATTTTTTTGGCCCCCCTTATCAGTTTCTTTATACCAAAAACCATTTAGAGTGATCCAGGAGTTATATGGGAGGGAATTGATCAGGTATTGGAACAATTTTTTTTTTTTTTTTTTTGAGTTTCGAAAAAGAATATTGACGGTCCATAAAAAAAATTATTTTTTCAAAAATAAACTTGAGCATATAGGGTAGGATATCACCCCAACTTTTGCATCTCGTTGTCTTTTTCTTATGCTATAGGATCGATCCCATCCGGTTGTGACACGAAACCGTCATATCTGCTCTAGAAATGTCACGACTTGGTGGTAGAGCTTACCAAAACATGGATGCCCTAGGTAGGTCCTGGTTGCATTATGGTGTCCATGCCATTTCTCAAAACAATGTAGGCTCGGGAGTCCATATAGTCTTTCCTGAATATGAGTTTGAGCCTCATTTGCATGAGTCTTTTTCACTCTTTGTCTTACCCTCGGGACTCCCAAAAACTAACAGGTCTCCTTTTAAGCCCTTTTCAGACCCTCTAAACATGAAAAGATTGTCGAGCGATCTTGTGACCTTTCACGCTCGTTAAAATGAAATTTGAAGTCACGTCTGTCCGGTGGTAGTTTACCCCTTTTTCGGTCCGGACGGTCAACTGTACGAACAAAGGTATACTCTATTGAATTTCCATTCTTTAGAAGAGTATCCTCAGGTATGATTTTATTCCTTTTTCGGGCCTGAGGGACTAAATTTACGAAAAAGAAACCCCCACGGAGTCCATAGTTAATCTCTTTTCAGACTCCCTAAAATTGAAAAGATCGTTGAGTGACCTTAATCCTTCACACTCGTAAAGCTGGTCTAGAAGAATATTCCTGACAGAGTCTATAGTTAATCTTTTTTCAAACTCCTTAAAAATGAAAAAATAGCTGAGTGATCTTGTCCTTGTCACACTCGTTAAAATGGTTTTGAATTGACGTCTAATCGGTGCTAGTTTATCCCTTTTTTGAACCGACTAGACTATTGTCGAAAAAGGTACCCCAGTGGAGTCTCCTTTTATGCTTTTTCAGACTCTCTAAATATGAAAAACCACCGAGCTTACCTTCTCTGGGCT
>ML865106.1:0-12863 GCA_009831015.1 Picea engelmannii
GAGGCAGGAGTTGAGGCAACAATATGATATTTATTTGGTAGAGTAGAATGCATGATTATTTACTTCGGCTATTTTAAAATCTATACTTCATCTATTGCATCTAGTTCTCTATATGGTTTTTATGCTGATGTCCTTAGTAGTTGATGTCTCACGCCTCCATGTATGCCTTAACCCTGAATCTGGTCAATGGTGTTGCCTTTCATTTTGCTGAGCATCAATCCATGGCCAGATTTATCCGTGCAAGAGCTAATAAAACCTCAGCTTCCTTGTCAGTGACTTTCCCTCTGTAGATAAGGTTTCTGGAAAAAATTTAAGTCTACACTGATACCTTTCTTGGTAATTAAATTGTGGTTCTTTCTTTTCCTGGCAATTTTAAAAGTTTGGCATTTTTACTCCTGGCCGGAGACTCTCATTCTTCTTTTCTGTTTTACTTAATACGCGAAACTTGGGTGCCTTGGAAACGCGCAGTGGTAGTCATGCCTCTCTGTACTCTGCACTATAGTAAATTTTTGTTGGCCAATTTACTAGACCCTTTTACCCTTGGTTACTGCACTCTCAGACAGAGTATTGGATTCCGGTCCGTGGCCTTCTCCAATCACCCCTTTTTGCCATTCACCTTACCTTTTGTTTGGGAATAACAACCAGGGGAAACAATTCTTCACGGCCTTAAACCCAAGCGTTTGTTTTACTTATTCAGTTATGGTTTCTTTTATCCGCATGCCTTCCCCGGAGCTTATTCTTGTACTTAATCGTTGAACAACCTGCCACCTGCACGTCTGGCCCTTGGGGATTACCCGTTGTACCTGTGTGTTATTCACTTAAGGATTGTACCTGCGTGTTATTCACTTAAGGATTGTACCTACTGTACCTGTGTGTGATCCGTGTACTCCTTGGTTAGTTTGACAACGCTGGTGTTCCTATTATAATACAAGGTTTCGTTATTAACCTTTCGCTGTAATCTCGCTGCAACAGAACCACTGCCTTATCGCTCGGTCAGGGATTTTCCTTGGCACGTTCGACGGCCTCCCATAGTTTTAGCCTTGATTTCAATAGATAACATGACAGTCATTACTGAACTATAACGTGTCGGTGGAGTGCTGAAAGCAGGACGTCTTAATTACCTTACTTTTTCCCTTTATGAATTAAACCCTGTGTAGGACAGCGACATAACCGATGGAATTTAATCACTCAGTAGTAAGACTGATACCGCCTTGTAAAATACTGTAGACGATCATAGGGACACCGGATGAGAAATCTCGCAGAACGATCTAAGCCTTCAGCCCACTCAAGCCCATCGTTGTGCTAAGTTTTCCTTTCTCCTGCCTCATCAATTCCTCACGATTTCCACTTCCAGTTATAAGTAAAAGAATGTGACTTCATTAAGATTCTAGTTTCCTAAAAATAAATAAAATAAACGGAATATGATTTTGGGTGTAATTAAAGGACACGATTTTCAGTTGAACTAAAAAGAATACGATTTTCATTATTATCTTTAGTTTTCATAAAAAGAATAATTTCGAACAGAATATGATTTTCAGGTGTAATTAAAGAATTGAATTAAAGGATATGAAATTACAATGAAAGGAATTTTAGTACAGTCTGATTACAATATGGTTTTCATTAAGATTTTATTTCATTCTGATCATCATCATTAATTTATCTGCAAGGTTATTGTAAGGTAGGGTCATTATAATTTGTAGTCTGGAACATATAAAGGTAATGTCCTTGGAAATTTGGAAAAATGCTATGTTAGCAAATGATAACATATGAAATGTAATATCATTGTTTTTTTTATTTACTATGTTATTTGTAGTACAAAAAGTAATGATGTGGATTATTTATTGTTAGGACCTTTTAATTTATTAATATTGACAAACATAAAAGGCAAGGTCCTTGAAATTAAGGGCCTTGAAAATAAGTAATCATAAGCTTGATGGATTGAAATATAATGGTGCCTTCCTAAAGAGGCCAATTTATTCCTTAAGTTTATCACATAATTTAGTGTGAAGAACAACTTATAACAACGACCCTTTTTCTTGATATATAAAACATAGGGATAATGGTACAAATCTCTAGTCATGGTTCCTGATTAGTTAGACTTATAGGATTGAGTTGTAGTGGTAAGCTTAAATTAATCATAGACTGTTATTGTAGTTTGTGTAGGTGAAGTTACCATAATATATGGTCATTGCAAAACGACGATGTAAGGTTACTATATTACAGAATAAAATGTAGACATTATTATTGATAATTTCAATGTAGTGTTGTGGTTACTCTTTGCCATGTTATTGTAATATAAAATTAAATGTTGTTTGGGTTTAGTAATTTTACTTGTTGGTGACCTACAAGAAGTAAGGAATTTGATATTTCATTTGCAAGGTTATTTTTAACATAAATTGTAATGTGTTTCTTATTAGTCTTAGAAATGATGTTGATTTTGTGGAATTGTTAACAAAAAGGGGCGAGGTCATTAAACGGAGTCCAACCAGTTATTATGAGTTAGTAAGCAAGAATGGAAAACAATTGTTTTTACATTATTTTAAAGGGTGTATGGTATAACACGTCGTTTAATGAAATTTAAAATGGAGAAAGTGGTCGGTAGATAAAATGCCAATTAAGTCTTAGACCATGCCTTGCCTTAACAAGGGATGGTCGTTGTCAGAGTCTCCTATCTTGCGCTTGCCATGGGGGACGCGGTTTCTTATTTAAGTGTTGTTGTACTTGGTTATATACACTCTGTTGCTTGGTCTGCTTGTGTCGGGTGGAACGTAGACACCTCCATGTTCTTCAGAACAGTCGCCAGCCCTGAGACCTTAAATGGTTAAAATCGATGGGAACCTGGGCTTGAGCGTTTCTTATGTGTCTTGGAGGTCCTAACCATTGCAGGGTAGGATGGAGGGGTAGTCAGTTTTACTTTTGTTGATTAATTTTTGTGTAAAGAATCCAGTGTCATATCAAGAGTCTCGGGCCCTTTAAAGGCAGGGTTTCCACTCTTGCGACACACCTAATAGAGATTACTAGTTTCTGCCTGAGAAGTCAGACAGGAGCCTATCTGACCTTCTCTCTCCGGAGCAGAGAACTAAGATTAAACGCCCTGCTTTCTTGTGCAGAAATAGTAAAATCTACTATTATGGATTCTTCCTTATGTCTATGTCATTTAAATGCTTGCAATTACTTGTTGTGCACCTTATGTATTCTTGTTGTGATCGTCGTGGTTGCATCTTGTTAATCATCGAGTGGCGACGTAGAGTCAAGTGTGTCTATTTCCTTTCTACACGCGCGCACACACTTTTAAAACAAAAAAAAAATTGCACCTGTCATCAGAGTTGTTGTCGTAACGAGGAGGTTCGTTACACTTTGAGATTAGTAGGCTCCCCTTTTTTTGTATCCCACATCCATACCACATCCCCCTCCATGTAGTCTTTGATTTTGAATTTGGTCGTTTCCTGAAAAACCTTGGTGTATTGTGCAAAGGGAGGAGGGTGGGATTCTGTTGTGAAGGCTTCCTACCGAGAAGGCCGAATCAATATATCACTTTATCCCTTCTTTAATAATTTCATAGCCCCGAATTCTTTGTATTTATACTTGTCTACGATTTGTTGGTATCCTTATCTCTTGGGCCATTATATCTGATCAAAGTCTTCCTCTGTTGAAAAAGGCATATCCTCGAGAGAAACTTAAGGAATACTTTCCATGATTTTCTCATGTGCTTTGTCATCATTGATGAGGTCACTAGCTTCTTGCACATGGGTTCTGGTCATTGGCACATTTGGGAGATGGCCTATTGTTCCATTTATCAAAGGTATATTCACATAAGTGAGGTCCATCTCAAGGGTACCACCCAACATTGAGGAAAACTTCCTAGAAAACAACATCCCCCACACATCCGAGACATCTACTGCCATTATGTCAATGTGGATTACTTTCTCAGGGTATTCTTTAAGGAAAAATTACACGTTTTGAATTACCCCATGTGTGGGTATGGATCTAGAATCAAAGACACAGATGTTTTTGTAAGGTCGTGTGACTTTTCGGCCCAATTGTTGCATGACCTTGAGAGACATCATGTTAGTACCAACCCCTGAATAAAACATGCAATTGTTGAGGCTCTTATTATTCATTATCAAGGTCATGAAAAAGGGAGGGTCCTCATCATACTAGACCCTAAAGTAATCATCTTGTAACATAATAGGGGGATCCATAGGTCCATCTGATCCTTTGAAGAAATTATCAAATATTTATTTAATAGATGGTAACTTAATGACTTCTCTTAGAGGGATGGTTATGTGCATCTTAGATAGTGCCCCATCGAAGTCAAATTTTAAGTCCACCCTCCCGGTTTTGGATTTTTTAAGAAGGAGAATGTCCAAGGGTGAAGGTTTTGCTTGATTTACCGCAGGAATGGTAGAGAGAGGTTGGTTTAGATTATTTTGTCTATACACCTGAAATTCTTGTTTCTTCAACTTCAATTTTGATTCCTGGTCTAAGTTGTTTATTAATTTCATTCTATCCTTCTTGGTTGCTTCCTTTATGCCCTCTTGATGATCTTCAAGAGTGATGTTTAGGAAAATCTGGGGGCCTTCTATAACATGGCCTATGTTGTTCATTTGGTCATGGCCTCCATTGTTGTAAGGAAACTCATGTTCCCATTGTGCTTCACTACACTGCAAACACCAAGTATTTTCATCCACGACATTTGTAGGAGCTAAGGTATTAGGAACCTCATGATCATTCTTTGGTCTATAAACTTGGTTCCCTTTTTGGAATTGGCTTTTGTATGGGACCCTTGGTGCTTGGCTCTGGGATCTTTCTAGGTTGACAATCTTATTAATCATTAGCTCTTTATTTTTCATCATGCCATCCATGGTCATTTGTAGTTTTTCTAGGCTGGAGCAAATATCTAAGGAAGGCTTAGCGTTGTGGACTATCTTGGGTTTAATGTCCATTTTTCCCCTTTGGTTTGAGAAAGGCTCAATTTTGGATGAGTGGAGGTTGTCTTCAATATTTGTTGCCAATTATTGATCTTCTTGGATTGTTTGGGGGTTTTTATCCCTAAGGAGATACCCTAGTTGACCAGTAAAGGATTTGGTGTAGATGTAAACAAGAAAACTATTGATTGGATGATGGCTCACAAGGATCTTCTACAATAGGGTCTCAAACCTAGTGTGGAATTCTATAATGGTTTCATTATCTTGTTTCCAAAGGATATTGAGCCTAGTTAGTAGCATGTTGGGGTCTTCTTTGATACTCCACATTTTGAGAAAGACTTCTTCTAATTTTTCCATGGTTTTAATACTGCCATCAGGGAGACTATGGTACAAACACCTTGTGGCATATAAAAGGGTAGAATAGAACAACTTCATGAATAAATCTTCAAAATCATCGCTAACAGGGTGAATATGGAAGAATGCCAAAAAATTGCTCATATGCTCTTCAACACTGATTGCATCTGTATCAGTGAACTTAGGCAACCATTTTTCATACTTCGGTGGCATCTGCCTAGGGTATCCTGGTATAGATGACATATCTAGAGGTTTTAAAAGACTGGATGAACACTGTCTTTGGTTGTTCGCTTGGTTTGGATTGCTGGTATGAGTTCCTAAGCTAGACATTGTGTTTAAAGGAAGACTTCCTATGAAAATTTATTTTACTATAGGAGAGTTTCAGGGAGGCTTTCTTCAGAAGGATTGAGGAGGTTTATTATACCCCCTTATGGATTGTGGAGTCACTAGATAATTTTCTTTAAATTACCAAAGAGATAAGGGAATCACCCTTAGTGGAGTCACCATGTAAGCTTGTAAGATAAAGACTCTTGAGGAAAGTATTACTGAAAAAGTGTCATTTTGAGGAGAATTGACTCAGTGTTCCCCGACAACGACGCCAAAATGTTATCGTGTAGTTGTACTTGGAAGTAAAGGAAAGGTGAGAGAAAGTAAAATTGTTGAAACTGAGACTATACTACCACTTTCACCTCGATAGTATAGCTCTTTATTTTTAGGGAGGTAGGCCCAAGGGTGACGTCCTTGGTGACCTGGGGTTTTGAGAAGGAAAAGGCTTATGGCTAAGTAAATTTTCCCCCCTTCACAAGTCACCACCGATCAAGATGTCTGCCTAAACAACCAATAAAGATGAATGATAACCAGAAGCGTACCTTCCTGAAACAAAGCAACAAGAAAACTATATATATGCAAGATCACTTGCCAGTTAGTACTTTATATAATCAAGGACTTTCTGATATAAAGAATTCACTAATAATATTGATGAAGCAAATAAATGATGTATAATAACAAATAATCACAATACGTCACTTCACAATAAATTATAAATAAGCTTCACAATGAGCAATAATGATCTATCATCAATGCTACAATATCAAAATTCATTAGAAACAATGACTACTATGCTTTAGCCAATCTTTCAATTTCTTTTAAGATGTATAAAATATTGCATGTATATGATTATAACACAAGTAAATGACAACAACAATAGGGTTAGTAGGTTAGTCTATGCTAGGGTTAGAAGGAGTTAATAATTTTTCAAAGTATTGGATATTTGTGATCAAGGTACTCAAACATAGAAGGTCTTAGATCAGTGTGTTATTAGGGAAAATGGAGTCAAACTAGCTACAAACGTTGAAGGGATAATATGATTATGGTAGGGCCAAATACAAGATGGATATGATGGTTGAAGTGTTTTTAGTACAAGTCTTCAAACTATAATCCCTTGGGGAAAACATATCACTAAGGTGTAGTAAACCTATCCCTTAATGTGTCTTCCTCCTTCTTTATCTCAAGAGACAAAGTTGAAATGGATAGCTTGAAGAGTGAATGGTAGGGTGTTGCAATGGAAAGGCCCTAGCATTGATCTGCAGTAAATAAAATGGCTTCTTAGCATAACCTAGTATGGACTTGAAACAAGGACACCAACATGTGCTTATTTCCTAGGGTTTAATCCAACAAATTTAATTAACAAAATTCAAGTAAAAATATCATAACCATTCAAGCAAAGGAATGATTGCATAAATTCACTTACATTAACCAAATATCATTAATTCCAAACCCTAGTTGTAAACCTTCCACTAAGAAAATGCAGAAAATAACCAAGAAAATCCTCCTTCAACAAGTATGCACTAGTAATTTCAGCCAAAAACCCTAAAGAGGGTGAAAATTTCAGACCTCACACAAGTGTGAGTGAAAGATGATGAGAAAATGAGAGTTAAAACACTCAATTTATACCATACGAATGACCTTAATTTAATTTTAGGTCACAAAAAGGTCGACATGGTCAAAATACATAATAATATTATTTTTACATTAAATGTCACAACTAAACCCTAATAAAGAAAATAATGAGGACGTCATGCCCTTTTAGGGTGACGTTATCCCTTTATAGTGAAATGTTGGCCTCCTGTAGAAAAATGTTAGGCGTCCTTGGGCCTCCGGAACAAGCCACACATGCCACACGTGCCACAGTTGGCTTCCAAAACCTCCACAAATGTTGGATGACATCATGAATGTCCTGGGTGATGTCATGGCATTCCAAGGTCAACGTCTTGGTGGAAAAGGCACAACCCCCCTGGGTTCAAGTCTGCTCATATTCCTTTGGTGGAACGTCCTCCTCTTCCCTAGTGCAAACTCTCTAACCTATCTCTGCCCCCTGCTATGGTCTCAACATCGATCTGGTGGGCTCTTAGCCCCATGGGGGTTCGAACTAATCATCTCCCCATGTGTACATGTCCCATATGGTCCCTTTCCATCGAGTATGATCCTGCACATCAACAGATATGCCCTCCATGGGCTCATAAGTCACATGGATCATATCAATTTCAATCACATATAATCATCAATTTTATTAAACATGTGCATAAAACCCCTTTTACTCAGTCAAGTTCTCAAAGACGTTATCCAAATCTGCAAGCCAAGTTTGGAGAAAGTGATAGGGCTTCCTATTGGGTTAGTGTTCACTGGATGTGGGATGTTTCTAGGAGAAATCAAATCCAAGTCATGTTAGTGGATAAGGTGGATAAGGGATGTATGGACAAGGGGTGCAGTGATAGTAGGGAAATGCATGGCTTACCTGTGGGTGCCTTTCTAGAAGGTGAGTTGCACCTGTCTTGGATGAAAATGTTTCCAAGCCCATTCATGCCTTTTATATTTATTATTTATTTCTTTTTCTTCAAGAAGCTAATCAGGGGACAATTCCCTGACATGGTGACTAGTGGTGGCAATGTTACCCATAAGCACTTTCATGGAAATGATAAGGTTTTCTCGCGATGAGACCCCTTTTCTCTTGGTTATGCCACCAAGAGCCACTACCTTGGTGTGGTAACCAACTGCTAGTAGTTTCATATCTCTAGATGCCCATGGACCTAATAGGTTGGCTCATGATGAGACCCCCTATCCTCTAACTAGGTCTTGTTTTATTATTTTTTATGGGTCCCTTTGTTTCTTGTTGAGAAGCCTTTTACTTATTTCTCGGGGATCCCTGGGAGAAGCATCTTGAGGTTTTATCTTTAGTATTTTATCTTTTTCCAGTTTCTTTTACCCTCTAGTCCTTTAGCCCCTTCTTCCCACAAGGTAAGGTGCAACCCTTAAATAATTGGCCAACCCAATGCCCAAACCAGTGTAATGGTATGGATGAGCGGGAGTAAGCAGGGATGATTTTAGGGGCTAAATTTTTCTCATGGGCTAATTTTCCATGGTTTTTCCAAAAACAAGATTCGCTATTTTAAAAATGATTCACCCAAATTCTATAGGATAAAATTAGTTTACCTTAAAAATCGCCAAAATGTTATAAAAACTATATAAAATACTAAGAAATTTGAATATTTTTAAGAAAATATTGTCAAACATTTATAGTTGACATATGAAGGATTAGTAATATTCACCAAGGTTTCTACTTTTTAAAATAAATTTCCATCCTTAAAATCATCCCTGGTAAGATGGAAAGTGGTAAGTATGATGGGAGAGGACGATGAATTTTCATGAATCCCCCCAGTGGAAACTCAAAACCTATGGGCACAATATTACTAGGGTATCCTTTAATTCCCCCCATACATGGACAAGTGGATAAGTATAAGATCCAAACACCCTTTAGAAACAAAAATAAATAATCTCACATATTCAAAGGTTTTGAGGATCAGAGTGACACTTACCATGATACCTAGACTCATTACCTCATGGAGCAATATCCATCTCATCTACAGGACCAGGCCGAGGTGATGTATGTTGCTACTGTTGACAAGGTGGAGGCGCTGAAGAAAAAAAAATATGGGCCCTCCAAGGCCATGGTCAAGTCGATCTGGCTCTCGGTACTCCATGTCTAGGACCTGTGGGCTTCGAGACATAATCTCCTTAGTTATCCCTAAAGTAGGGGATAACGTGTACAATCAATCTTGGAAGTAAGGATTCCAAGACATAAAATGTTTTATTGGTTGAAGACATGAAACAAAATTTGTTAAGTGTAAGTCAAATGTATTATCAAGGAAAAATACTTGTGTTTTATTCAAAGAAGTGTGAGATAAGGAAAGAAGAATCAGGAAAGTTGGTATCTACACCTATAATAACTCCAAGAAACATATAATTTGTAAATGAAATAGGAAAGGAAAGATGTTTTTTAGGAAAGGATGATGAAAGTTGGATATGGCACAGAAGAATGGGTCATATAAATTATGATAATATTGTCAAATTTAGAGGAAAGGAAGTAGTAAGAGAAATGCCCAAGATCTCAAAGACAACAAACATTATATGAAAGAATTGTCTACATGGAAAATAGACCAAGACAAAGTTCAAGTCAAAGGAGTACTCCAAAACAGTAGCACTTGAAATTGTGCATACTAATCTAGTTGGACCGACTAGAAGAAAATGATTGAAAGGTGAGCAGTACTTTATGCTACTGGTTGATGATTATACAAGAACTACTGTAGTATGTTTTCTCAGGAAGAAGTCAGAAGCATTTGAAAACTTCAATATATATATGGATATGGTTGAAACTGAAATTGATTATCAAATCAAGTGTTTAAGATCAGAGGATTTTATGGACTTCTATAGTGAGCGTGGAATAAAAAGGTAGTTATCGGCAGTCAAGACACCTCAATAAAATGGTGTTGTCGAAAGGAAGAACATGACAATACATGAAATGGACAGAACCATGTTGATGGATTCAAAATTAACATATGTATTTTGGGTTCATTTAGTACACAAAACATTTCACATTCAGAACAAAGGAATTCTCTAAAGAAATGCTCATAAGACTCCCTACGAGATATGTAAAGGAAGACTAGTGAATGTGAAGCACTTCAGAGTTTTTGGAAGAAAATGCTACATCAAAAGAGAAGACAATGGAATGGAAAAGTTTTACTCTCTAGTTGAAAAAGGAATATTGTTTGGATACTCAAACAAAAGGAAATCATACAAATTATTTAACCTAAGGCTCAACAAAATAGTGGAAAGCATCAACATGACAATTGATGAGTCTAATGGGAAAAATAAGAAGGAAGGAAGATCAAAACCAAAGGATCAGGTCCACGAAAAAGAAGAGTTGAAGGAAGAATAAGAAAAATAAGAATACTAAGAACAATCAGGAGAAAGTAAAGAATATAAGAAACAAGAACTTCAAGCACCTCCAAAGACACCTAGCAAACGGGTGATAAAGAATCATCCATTGGATCAAATCATTGGAAATAAATATGCAGGGGTTGAAACTAGAAGAAGAATCCTTTCACCATAACAACAACATCTAATACTTCTATCTACTATCGATCCAAGCATTTTTGAAGAATCCAACAAGGATGAATACTGGGTCAAGGCTATGGATGAATATTTAAATCAGATTGAAAAGAATGACACATAGGAATTGGTTCTGAGGCTAAAATATAAGAATGTCATCGAAACAAAGTGGGTCTTCAGAAAAAAGTTGAACGAGGATGGAAAGGTTACCATGAATAAAGAAATATTGATATGAAAAATGATACTCTCAAGTTGAGGGTATATATTTTGAAGAGACGTTTTCTTTGGTTTCCAGAATGGAAGCAATAAGACTGATTCTATCTTATGTTTGTTTGAAAAACATCAAACTGTATCAGATGGACATGAAATCATCATTCATGAATGAAGATCTAGATGAAGAAGTCTATATTGAGAAACTTGAAGGATTTCAATTGACAGAGAAGGAAGGATATGTTTTCAAGTTGAAGAAAGTATTATACATACTCAAGCAAGAACCTAGAGAATGGTATACTAGACTAGACATGTATCTACAACAACAACGCTTCAGAAAAGGAAATACAAACATCGATATCTACATAAATATTGATCAAGACAATATATTAATCATTGAAGTTTATGTAGATGATATCATCTTTGGAAGTGACGATGAAAAAATGGGTCAAAAGTTTTCTAGAGACATGCAACACGAGTTTGAGATGTCATTTCTTGGAGAGTTAACTTTCCTCTTGGGACTTCACATATGCTAGATGTAACAACCTCCTCGTTACGACAACAACCCCGATAAAAGGTGCAATTTTATTTTTTTTGTTTAAGGTGTGTGCGCGCGTGTAGAAGTAACAGACACTCTAGACTCTACGTCGTCACTCGACGACCAACAAGACGAAACCACGATGAACATAAAAAGACAACAATGACGCGTGATAGTAACTGCATGCATAACGACGATCACATGATGATAAGTAGAACTGACTACCCGCCGTCCTACCCTGCAATGGTTAGGACCTCCAAGACACATGAGCAACGCTCAAGCCCAGGTTCCCATCGATTTTAACCATTTAAGGTATCAGGGATGGCGTCTGTTCTGAGGAACATGGAGGCGTCTACATCCCGTCTGACACAAGCAGACCAAGCACACGGAAGGTTTACCAACCCAGTACCACATTAGATTTAAGAACAACACCCTTCCTTTACTAACTCATAATAATTCTATTGTGCTTAATTCAAGAACGTTTCAACATATAAGATCGTCCTTAACAATAAACATTACAATTCCATTATCATGAACCAATAAACGCATTAAATTATATCGCCTTGACTTTGCGCAATAACAGGCACCTTCATCAATCGGTGACTTCCATAAAAATACAGCTACATTAACTTTTTCATAATGACAACACCCTGGTATATCTTAAATCAACTAACCTAACAATAATCCATCACATTAAATCTACCATATCTTTACCACAATTGCCATAACTTCAACGCTATCTTTAACATGAGCATATGGTAAATTTATTTAATAGCCATCCTAATTTAATGCCATCCGTTACCAAGCAACTTTGATTGATAGTGCATTCCCATTTACTGAACCCCAATAAGTTATGGTACTTAGTTCCAGGGGCCTTACATTTATGTCATTAGTAACCATAAATTTCCATAGCATATGATAAAAGCAAAGTCATTACCCTTTTAATACCATATTTGCAATTAAATAAAAACATAGTCACCCTATTCGATAGGTTATCCAACTCTAACCTTACATTTTCCTATATGTTCCAACGACCGTACCTTTACCCAATCCAATTCTAATATTATATTGACACCACCTAACATTCAATAACTTTGCAATTAGAATAACAATGACATCACCATCAAGGATAGCATTATTGTATCGTACTATAAGGATTTGCAACTACGCTAACTAATTTCATAATAAAATTACAATAACAACACCATAGCTGTTAAGAACCAAACATCAATATAGCATATAAACACCTCAGGAAAAGTACTCAACGCCTTGAAAAAGAGATAATTTCAGATAATAAGCCTCTTCTAGGGGGAAACCTCCTTTTACCCCACTTAAATGTTCAAGTACAAGATGATTCAAAATGAAAATGTCTCCTTGGTATATATAGG
>WSFP011426901.1:0-22178 GCA_009831015.1 Picea engelmannii
AAAAGAGACATGTGAATAAGTGATGCACCCAAAAATCCGAAAGTGCCCCACCTCATGCTTCTTCCTAGAAAAATCCTCCTCATGAGTCATGCTCCCCAGAACCTTGTGAGGACTCATGTTCTGCAGATAAATTGCAGTGTAGCATGCCTCATCCCAAAGAAATAGTGGCATCCCATGATCATGTAGCATGGCTCTCGCAGCCCCAACAATGGCCCTGTTCTTTCTCTCAGCAACCCCATTCTGTTATGGGTTGTAAGGAACAATCAACTCTCTCTTGATGCCCTCTCATGCACAAAAGTCTATGAACTCCTTGGAGGTATACTCACCCCCATTGTCTGTCCTCAAAACTTTGATTTTCTTCCCTGTCTAGTTCTCCACAAGAACTTTGAACTCTTGGAACTGACCAAAGACCTTTCCTTTGGTCTTCATGAAGAAAATCCAAGACTTCCATGAGAATTCATCAATGAATATAACATAGTATAAACAATCAGTCAACAATGTCGAAGACATCGGGCCACATACATCTGAATGAATAAGATCAAGGATCCCCACTTCTCTATTGTCACTACTAGGAAAATAAGTCTTGGTGTACTTTCCCAAATCACACCCCTTGCACAACTCCTGGTGCTCTGTACTGAAATCTGGAACTACAGTCACAATCTCCCTCAGTACTCTCAAAGCCCCGTGGTGCAAATGTGCCATCCTCATGTGCCATAGCTCACATAGGTCACTATTGTTGGTGGTATGAATCAATGCTCTCGCTGGCTGAAACATGAGCTTGTATAGATTCTCATATCTAGTCCCAATCACTTTGGTCAAAGTGATACTAGACCCCTTGGGGAGAAGGAGCACTTGCCCATCATGGAACAAGACCTCATAGCCCCTCTCCTCAATAGCATAAGATGATACTAAGTTCTTCTTCAAGCCCATAACATATAGGACCTCTCTCAACAACATGGGAGGAAAAGACTCCCTTTGAAATGATACAGTCCCACAACCAACTCCCTTGACCACCCTATCATCTTCAAGCACTACCTCAACATCTCCAATCTATGTAAGATCTGTCAAGTGCTCACAAACCCCTATCATATGGTGAGAGACACCACTGTCAATATACCACATATTTGAATGAGTGGTTCTCGTTGAAAGACACATAACTAAAGAAAATTCCTTGTCAAACTTGGTGGAGAACTCTTCCACTGTTGTTGAAGTTGTTGTTTGTTTCTTCTTCTTGTTAGGACACTGACATGCATAGTGCCCAAACTTGTGGCATGAAAAGCACTTGACTTTGATGATGTCCTTCTTCCCTTCACCCTTCGGTTTGTTTCCTCCCTTAGGACCCTTTCTGAATTTATTCTTGTTGTTGGCAGCAAGAGACACATTCTCCTCATCATGTCATGTAGATGAGCTGCCATGTACATAGCCTCTCTGGGTCTCCTCCTGAACAAATTCATCCCAAAGACATTCCCAATTGGGAAGCTTCTCCCTAGCAATAATTCCCTCTACAAAAACAACCCATTGTTTGGAAAATCCATTCAATGTTGTCCTCACAAGCTCACTGTCAACTATGGCCTCCCCCACAGCTCCAAGATCATCTCTCACCTGTGTCAATCTGGTAAGATAAGTGACCACATTTTCAGCCTTGGTCATTTTTATGCTCTTCAATTTTTCCCTCAAAACCATCTTCCGGTTTTCATTTGTACTCTGGTACAATTTAGTCAAAGACTCCCACATGTCATAGGCATTTTCCTTCCCCATCAAGTGAGGAATCAAATGGTCCTTCATGGCATCAAGAATAATCCTCTTAGCCTTGATACTCTTCTTAGTGTAAACTACAAGAAGAGTAGCATCAGTAGGTACCACCACAGGATGTGTTGTGGTATTTTCCACAATGTCCCACAACTCATTTTCTTGCAACAACAAGATCATCCTCTCCTTCTAAGCACCAAAGTTTGTTGCCCCATCAAGTCTGTCCTCAACTCTCAAACCTATAGCCATTGACCCCTTTCTGCTGAAAATGAAAAATTCAAAATTCTGTTCGGTGAAGTGACTATTGTCCCAACTTTCTGACTTGCTAAAATATTTCTGCTTCTTTCAATTCAGCTCTAATAACATGTAAAATTTCAGACCCCAACCCAGTTTCAGTCTCGCTGATTTTTCAGCCAATGTTTAATGCCCAAACCCAGATTTATAACAGCCAATTAAAATCAACAAAAAATAAATTTCAGAACTGAAACATGAGGAATCTGAACATCGTTTTTAACGCAGAAATAAATATATCAACATCACATAAACTCAGAAAAAATAACACAGTGATTTTTTGTCTAACATCGACCCTGGAAAAACACACAAGGGGAAAACTAGTGAGAGAGGAAGTTTTTATTATTTGGGATCTTTAGAGAAATTATGTTACAACATATTCATCTTCAAAAAAATTTAATGACAAACTTATCTCGATAACTGTGCCAAGTCTTCACACAGGAAATGAGCAAAACTCTTCAAAATCCTTTCTAGAATTTTTTGCAACAAAGTACAGGTCTTCTCCTCGTTTTATGTGACTCCTACTTGTTGTACGGATGCCCTTGAAATTCATGTCAATAGTCACAGCTCAAAACAGAGCATTAAATGTTGTACGATCACCTTGGGAAACATGCCAAAACCACCTAGAAAACACCACATAAATTTTCCTCGATTTATGTGCAAGTAAAACAGTCATACAGAATGTACAAAATCCATACAGTACAGATTGATACTCAGCTGTAATTTTTTGCCTCGATTTCTGTGCTTGTTTCCTGCTGTATGGAACCCAAAAATCTGTATAGTACGACCTCTCTCATGAACTGTACCCATCCTCGATTTATGTGTTTGCTTTTAATGTTGTACGGCCTACTCAATCCATACAGTACGACCTGATATCAATGTTGTACCCTCTGCCTCAATTTATGTGCTAGTTTGCATCCTTGGAATGCATGCCCTAGCTCTGCAAAAATGGCCTCTTCCTCAAGCTCGAAAATGCTCTCTTGCTCTCTCTCACAAATGTCTCAACAACCCAACAATGGTGCACCCTCCTTACCCTAATAAACCTCATGAGGGAATTTCAAGGGTCATCTCATCTAACGATTGAGATTAGACAAGATCAACGGTGGGGATAAAATCACTTTACTTACCCACTTTCCCTAAGTCTCGAAAAGTCACCTTTTAATTTGCATCTCACAAATTAAATGACTAGGGTCCACATTAGGCACTTTCTCACCCCTCATGCGTCTAGGTGATGAGAAACACTTGCCCAGGTACTTTTTAATTAAATTTTTAACAAGGCACTGCTATGAATGGCACATTTATGGTTCTTGTCAGCCCCTCAACCACTTATGGACCAGCTCCCAACTTGATTTGACCTTCAGATCTGAGAAAAAACTGAATGGGGGGCTAGTCAAGGATCAAGGTGTGCCCTAAAGGGCCCCTTGTTCACACTAAGAACCAATTGAATATTGCCTTGGAGAAATGCTATAAATGGAGGCCATGGGTGCACTAAGAAACGAAGATCTTCATTTTATTGTTATGCTGCCTCAATTCTCCCTTGAGAATCCTCTTTTCTCCCAGGAGCATTCTAGCATCATTGCAATAGGCCATTCCACTCACCTCTTGAGGGAATAGGCATTGATTTTCTTCACCATTTGCCATTGTTCTTCCATTGTAAGAAGATCTCTCCATTAGGGAACTCAAGATCCCTCCCAAGGAGGAAGAGGGGACTCATAAGTCCTCATTTTTCTCTACAGTGTTTTTCCAACTAATATAGTTATCCATTGGTGGCATAATCTTGGTCATTGGTTGATTGTTTTTGGTTCTAAGTTTCTTATGCATTCTAATTTTTATTGCCTTAGTTGTTTTAGTTTGTTTACTTGTTTATTTCACATGTTTGGCTTGTTTAATCCACTCACTAACCTCTGTCTTGTCTAGCAGGCCCAACTAGGCATGCAAGTGCCCTTGTTTTGCTCACCCAAGTGACAAAACGAACACAAGAGATTGGTTACCATACTGGGGATAGGTATCAATTTTCACCTTATTTGGGCTTAGAGAGAACTTCTTTTTAATCCATTTGTCTTGCAGGTACCAAAATCGGCCCAGCCTTATCTGTCAAAAGAAAGATTTTGAGCTGGAGGAGGAGAATTTCACTCAAAATCCCCCTCCCCTCCCCCCCCCGATGCGTATCAGAACGTACGCAGGTATTCCAGCCCACAGATGTGCACTCAACGCACTATGTGCCCAAAAGGATTCTATTCTCTGCACACTGTGCGCCCACTGCACCTTTGTCTGAACTGTAACTCGCACACATTTCTAGAGTTTCAAAATTGTAAGGGTTTTTGTGATAATCATATGAAAGGTTAGCTAAACATAGGTACTTAGGGGGTCAAAAGAACCAAATATTCTCCTATGTTTCTTTGGTTTCCACATGGATGGCTTGTTTGGTTTGTAAAATTTAAGTTGAGATCATTTCTATCACATATAAGAACACTTGCATTGGGACCAACAATTAAATTTAATCATTGAGTATGCTCTTCTCTTGCACCATAGATCGATCTTGAGAATCAGAAAGGTGGTTAAGGGGACATTTCATCTCCCTTAACAAAAATCTTTAGGAGAGGACAAAGCCCCCCTAGGGCTCCTCTTAGTTTCTTTTTGAAACCATCTTAAATTTGTAAGGGCCCATACATGCCCACATGTTGCAAACTTAGGATAGTTTCTTGAAATTGCTTTCTTAGTTTACATCACTAGGAGAGTTTAAAGATCAAAGTAATGGGCTCATACATGCCCACATGTTTGCTATCTAGGATAGTTTTTCAAGCTTTCTTAGTGTAAACAACATTAGGGAGTTTAAAGGATGGTAAGGACCCATATGTCCACATGCTAGTTATTTAGGGATTTTAAAATTCTGCAAGGTTGTACCAATGACATTTAGTAAGATAGGTAACAAAGATTTGTAAGGACCACAAGAAGTCCAGATGTTGCAAATTCACACCTAACTTATTAAAATTTGGCACATTTTTTCACTTGCTCACACACAAAGTCACTCCTCACTCACATAATTTCCATCTTGAATTGTGGAGGTTGAAGTAGGTTTTCTCCAAAGGAATCCCGAAACGTCCCACTATTTCTTGGGAAATTATCCACACCCACTTAATTAAAATGAGATTGGTTCACACCCCCAATCTCTCAGCCCACCACATCTAATTTTTTTCTAAAAACTCACTAAGTTTTCCTCGACATGGGGTGCCAAGAGAATTTTTTTTTAGTCTAGGTAGGATCTCAAGGGCAGGCCTCCAAATAACCCCCCGTTATCTTGTTCTCACATTTTCAAAACATTAGAAGTTGAAAAATAGGGAACTTTAAAATCCTCCAAGTCAAGTGTTCCTACACCATAAGGCAGGGAAATACCCATGAAGGGTTGAATGTCGAGGTTTGGTTGTCCTGTGCGTCCCCCCTTGAGTCACCCAACTCTTGGAAGGGACCCAGCCTGTAACCCATTTCTGAGGCCAAAAATCTAAATGTTGCACTTTAACCGAGGTACCTAGTGGCCAAATTTAAAACATCTATCCAGGTGACAATTGTGGGCTGCAATTGAACCTTGATTAGATTTTGTGTGGCTATTGGGAAATATCACAAGCTCTTTCGGGATATGCACCTTCTACCCCTCATTATAACTGATTATTTCATCCTTCACTAGTTCCTCTTCCAGTGGCTTCAGACCCCACTGTTGAGTGCTCTTGGAAGGTCCAGTGCTATTTGAGAGGAAGGACAATACATCTTTTAGGACATGAGCATTTGCTTTATTTGTTCCCCCACGCAGACAAAATCCACCTAACCACATGTATGCTTATTTACAATTGATTTATGTATGATGCTCATTTGATTACATGCAATTGTGAGTTATATTGTGAAGGTCCAAAATATACAAGTCTCTTGTTCATTTATTTCTCTCATCACCACTTACGCACATTCACTTTGCTAGACTGATGCCATAGGGGACCCGTAGAATCCTCGTCGTTCCAGATGCTTGCAAAATCTCCCTCATGTTTTAGGGGGAGTTCCTAGTCTTGCCAATTCACTAGCTCAACCATCTCACACCCCCATGGGTGCTACTGTTTTGGGATCAACGCTACTTGGTTCCACTTTACTTGGGTCCAATTCTCAAGAACATCCATCCACTAGTTCTCCTTCACAAGGAGGTGGGGGGAAAACTTCTTCTCAAGGAATAAGTACAACCCCACCAAATCCCTCTCAAGGGTCAGGTCCACTACCTGCTCACACCATGGTTGGAGCTAATCCTCCACCAAATCCCCCCATGCCATACTTGGCATCTCTCAACATTCCTGATTTGACTAAACTCACGAATGATCTCATTTTACATGACCCCACATGACCCAATATGCCTACCAAGCTACCTTAAGATATTCCAAAATTTGAATGAAAACCGGGGGAAGATCCCTCCAACCATGTTATGACCTTCCACTTATGGTGCTCTTTAAAAAACATCATGGATGACTCCATCCGCTTAAGGTTATTTCAAAGAAAAATCATTAGTCCATCAACCAAATGGTATGTGGACGAAAAATCAGGCTCCCACGTGACTTTTGAATCCTTGGCCAAAGCCTTTTTGGCCTTTTTTCAACTACCAGTTCGTCATGACACTGGTTTAGAACTGCTCTTCGAGTGAAAAAAAACCTCAAATATGCATATTGTCAACCACATCTATGAATGGTGTCGGCGACGTAGTTTATGTAAAGCAGAAACCACCAAAGAACAATGTCTCGATTGGTTTTTGAAATCAATCATCTCTATACTTGCCAAAGATGTAGCCTCCACTTTTCCTCAGTCAGAAGAGGAATCCATCAGCAAGGCCAAACAATTCGACCTCATATATGCTTAGTCAGGCTACTTATACACAGTATTACTTGACGCATCCAGACCCGTACCATTTGGCCAGGACAAACTTGGGATTTTCCATGCTGCGGATGGGTTGGTTGGTACCACGACACACCACAACCCTTACAACCAACTGCCACCTATGTATGGTGTACCTCAATATCCACCACCATACATAGGGCCATCTTATTAACCTCCAATTTACCAACAACCATACCCGGTGACTCCCCCTCCACCAATAGGGGGACCCCCACCAGCACCCATGATGCGCCTGGCTGCCCAACCAACTTCAGGATCACTTTCTACCTCATCATATAATCTGGGCACTAGTTAAAGTGCTTCACCTTCCTATGCACCCTATGGATCATTGCCACAAAACAATCTGTACTTTCCATTTCCTGGTCCACCACAACCAGTTTCTCCTCCACTCGGACAAGCACACATTGGCATTAATTTTGTTCAACCCTCTCCCATTCAACATCTTCATACTTTTGAACAATTGAATACGGAAAATCCGACCCATCAATCGAATAATGCCAAGAAGAAAGGGAAAAAATGAAACAATAATAACCCTGGACCAGGTGGAAATAACCCCCAACAAAACCAACCTGTTGGGGGCAACTAGAATCAAGGTAACCATAACCCCCAAGGGGACAATAATAAAAAACGCTAAGGGAGGAACAACAACAACCTCTGGATGAACTTCCCTTGTTCTCTTTGTGGTGAGAATGGAAATTATACTCACCATTGCCCCCATATTTTTTACTTTAAACGGATGAAAGAATCCATGAACACGCCACGTCCTCCAGCACTGCATGCCCCTCAGTAGGCCCCACAACAGTATTTGCAACAACCGCCCCTGACCGTATTGCAAAACCCTATTCCACACCAAGGTGTGATGAATACCCAATAGGAGGTACATCCTGCCCCACCACAAATGGGACAATATCAAAATCCAGGGCCCATTCACCCTGGAAACCCAGCGGATCGCAATATCCTCCTCACTAGTGAAGAAGAAATTCTTCTGCAAACACGCGGTCATCAATACAGTGCACCCCCTGAATCTCCTCCAACCACTACGTAAGTGGCTCTTGCTACATCCAAACAACCCTTGATGATTCCACGCCCTAACATTGAACCTACCATTCATATCCCTCACATTCCATTACGACGAAATGTCAATAACCCTCAGGATAGGGAAACACACAATTACAGTTTGGTCGATGACTTGGCGCAGTCTCCTATAGCCATGTCTGTATTGGAGGTCCTCCAAACCTGTCCAACTCAACGGAAATCCTTACTTTCCGCCTTGGGGGAAGTTGACCCAACCGATACTAGACTCATCACATTTGATCTAGATAGCGGAGAACCTCTTCTCCACGCTTTGGTAGCTTTCCAGATACCAGTCAAGATTTAGAACATCACGGTTCATCAATGCATTATTGATGAAGGTGCATCCACATGCATCATGTCCAAAACTGTATGGAAGAAACTTGGCTCCCCTGAGCTGGTACCATCTGCCATCACCTTGAGAGCCTATGATGGTCGACCATCCTCCCCTGAAGGGCTCTTTCAAAATTTCCCCGTCGAACTTGGGGGAAAAACCATCCTTATTGACATTGAGGTTATCAACACCCCGCTCGATTACAATATCTTGTTTGTATGTAGCTACATGTATGCTATGAAGGTAGTGACCTCTTTTGTGTTTCGAACGATGATGTTCCCCCACAACGAGAAACGTCACCATCGACCAAATTACACATTATGAGCCTAACCATTTCGCCAACATCGATAACATATTGCCTTTTGTTTACACTAGTTCTTATGCTTATTCACTCATTGACATGGGCCCTAGAATTTTCAAAGACCCATCCGTGTCGGGGGCATACCATGGAGCATCACCTCTTATACGCCCTTCAACACAAGTGTGTGTCATATCTTCTAATGGAACTGACACCAAAGACACCATTCCTCCCACTGAGGCCTCTCCACACCTCGATGTCCCACCAGTTGAAGAAGTATTACCTCAGGGATTCCCTAAGAACCCTACTATACCACTTATCCCTGATTTTCCCCTCCTCCAGGGGAAAATCCCGGTTTGGGAGACAATTCCCCAAGCCATTACTCAAATTCCCTTCTTCTACCCCCCACCAGGAGTACAAGAATTTCAGGTAGCCATGACACTTACCCTTCCCAACATGGTGCTCACCATCCCTTTATGGTATTTACACCCACCCACGATGGTTCCTCAACCATCTCTCCCTCCTTAGTCAAAGGGAATCTCGATGCAAATTCTAGTACTAGCTTTGGCCACGCCACCCTCACCCTCACCCCCAATCACCAGCACCATAGCCACGGCTGGGGGAAAATGGAAGAAGAAAGAGCCCATAACTCCACTTCCTCCTCGAGTTCAACCCCCTTGCGCACTATGCGAAAGAGAGGTACACCCCACCAACAGATGTCCTTCTCTTCCCGAGTTACGCAATCTGATCCAACTCCTTCAAGCAACCCCATCACTTGTCGCTTCTCCAAGCATGTCTAGTACTACAACCACATCCTCCACTACATGCAGTAAAGAGATGCGAACCAAATTCGTTTGTGCCATCTGTTCAGAATATGGCCACTACACTCATCATTTCCCATCTCTACCTCAGTTTCGTCAGACGCTAACGACAATACGCCAAACCTTTCAGCAAGAGCCCTCTCTGCCACCACTTTCTGGTACTCAAGTCATTGACATCCATTATGTCTCTTCTTCAGTCCCTGAACGGATGAGATGCCCTTGTGCTCTTTGTGACTCACTTGCTCAATTCACATACCGATGTCCTTTGATTGTGGCATGCCGAGGTCGTCATTCAAACCCTATTCAACCACATCCGACCACCTCACCAAGGGTCCAACCCTCTCTAGATACTGTCAACATCACCTCCCTTGAAACAGAGTCACTTCCCACCCCTCCATGGTTCATAAGTAGACTTTCCAAGGATATTCCCCCAAATCCTCCCAATTCTTCGGTTCATTTCCCATAGGAAATCTTTCCCCCTACCACAGTCTATCACCCACAGTATCTGGACATTTGGTTTATGTCAAGCGAACCATCACAACATAGTTGCGATATCCACTCTACGTCTTCACCACTTGAGGACAATCACACTGTGACAGTCACCCATGTCACCTCTACGGATCCCCTGTATTCTCACATTTTCCACTGCGACAAAGATATCCTAGAGGAACTCACTACCCTCGATTGCCCATGGAATATGCTCCATCACCGAGCATTTTTTCTCTCACAGGAAGCCTTTGACCATCCTAGCCAAGCCTCCATATGTGCAATCGAAACCAAGGATTTTATTCCGTCAGGGAATATAAACTGGTTCAACAACCCTATCCCTGCCCCAGATTCTTTTGAAGAAGGAAACATGGCCAATATCTCCCCCACTATCAAAATCGACATTTCCATCAAACCGGGAATCATAGAAGAAATCACCATTGGCGTTGCATGCTCCCCTGAGGAACTCACAACTTACAAAGCTCTCTTTCAGGAATATCAAGATATTTTTTCCTGGTCATATACGGAGATGCCCGGCCTTGACCCTTATATAGTCGAACATCGTATCAACACATGGCCAGATATCACCCCAGTCCATCAAAAGTAGCGTCCACTTCACCCATCCAAAGATGCGGCTATCAAAGCCAAAATTTCCAAGTTACGCGTTGTTGGGTTCATTTACCCCATTGCGTATACCTCATGGGTTTCCAACCCCGTCCCCGTTAACAAAAAACATGGCACTATTCATGTCTGCACCGACTTTCATGATCTCAACCATGCTTGTCCCAAAGACAACTTTCCAACCCCTTTCATCGACCAAATTATTGATGACTGTGCCGACCACGAGGCATTGTCCTTCATGGATGGGTTCTCCGACTACAATCAAATCCAAATCCATCCAGCAGATCAGTATAAAACTACTTTCACTACCCCATGGGGTACTTTTGCTTATCATGTCATGCCTTTTGGACTAAAAAATGCAGGTGCGACGTTTCAACAAGCCATGACTTATGTTTTCCATTATCTTGCTCGCATCATCCTCTCTTACTTGGATGATCTCACTGCTCGATCCAAGAAATGAACTCAACATTTAAATGTCTTACGCATCTTCTTTCAACGTTGTCGCTAGTACAATATCCGCTTGAACCCTCTCAAGTGTGCATTTTGCGTCACCATTGGACGCTTCCTGGGGTTCATTATCTCTCAACATGGCATCACAGTGGACCCCCTCAAGGTCCAAGCTATCATCGAAATTCCACCACCTAGGAATTTACGCCAACTGGAGAGCCTACATGGAAAAACTAACTTTTTGTCGCTTTGTCCCAGATTACGCAACTGTGCGCATGGTTTCCTCTGTCTACTGCATCATGATTTTCCATTTCGATGGGATGAACATGCTCAAACCGCTTTTTATGATTTAAAAGAGGCCCTATCCAATGCCTCTTGGATTAGTTGTCCAAACTATTATCGGGACTACATCCTCTACTTGTCTGCCTCAGCCGTCTCAGTAGCAGGAGTCCTCGTCCAACTAGGGGATAATGGGAGAGAACATGTCATTTACTACATCAGTAAAAATATTTCAGGACCACCCCTGAAATACAATCATGATGAGAAACTAGCCCTCATAGTTGTCCTCACAGTTCATAAACTGTGTCATTATATCCTACTTCACACTACCAAAGTCATAGAAAATTCTAACCCCATGCAGTATTTGCTTAGTCGACGACGGATTAATGGAAAATTTTCCTGGTGGATTGTCATTCTTTAGGAATACAACCTAGAGTTCTCCACTCCCAAAAGAAAGAAATCACCCATTCTCATCGAACTTATTACGACGTTTCCCTCAGATGTTAAA
The DNA here is from genome assembly GCA_009831015.1 of Picea engelmannii. Taxonomy (NCBI): domain Eukaryota; kingdom Viridiplantae; phylum Streptophyta; class Pinopsida; order Pinales; family Pinaceae; genus Picea; species Picea engelmannii. The sequence continues at coordinate 11,826 of WSFP011426901.1, forward strand.
GCTTCACCCGTCAATACGGATTTTCCCGATGAACTCCTCTTCTTCATCCCCTTTGATGACCCTTGGTATGGGTACCTTCTCATCTACCTTCAGACACAGAAGTTTGGGTCTCATATCTCTCGAGATAATTTTCGACGCATTCGTCATCAGGCCCCTTAGTATCTCTTCATTGGTGACGTCTTGTACCGACGTGGGGTCGACACCATTCTCTGTCGATGTCTGACCATCGATGAAGCTGACAGAGTCTTGAACTATTTCCATAACGACGCTTGCAGTGGTCACCTCTCAGGTATGTCCACTACCCAAAAAATCATTCGAGCATGCTACTTCTGGCCCACACTGTTTCATGACTACATCCACGCTGTCAAGCGATGTGACAAATGCCAGCTCTATGCAAACAAAGCATGAGCGCCACTCGCTCTTCTACATCCAATCACCACCGTCGAACCCTTCTGCAAATGGGGCATAGACTTCTGGACACAAGTACATCATTGTGGTAGTAGATTGCTTTACCAAATGGGCCGAAGCCATGCCTACCTTCAACAATACCGCTGACACAACAACATGTTTTTTCTTCAACCACGTCATTACCTATTTCAGAATTCCACTACAATTAGTATCCAATCACGGTAAACACTTTGAGAATGAGATCTTCGCAAAACTCTCCTCAAAGTGAGGCTTCTCCCATGAGTTTGCCTCCCCATACTACCCTCAGTTCAACGAACAGGTCGAGGCCATCAACAAAATCCTCAAAACTATGTTGCAACGTACTGTCAACAAACATAAGACCAATTGGCATCATATGTTGTTTTCAACATTATGGGCTTATCGCACGACATTCAAAACTGCCACCGGTTTTACACCGTTTCATCTCGTCCATGGGATCGAAGCCACCCTCCCCATCGAGTGTAAAATCCCCACATTACGCACCGCAATCGAACTATTACCTGACACTACTCCAATGGAGTAGCTCTTGCTGACCTTAGAGTCGCTGGATGAAGATCGTCGATCTTCATTATAGAACAACGAGGCAACTAAAAAACGATCCAAAGCCACCTTTGACCGCCATGTCAACCTTCGTTCATTTAACGAAGGAGATCTCATCCTAGCCTACGATATCGCCCACGATACTCTTGGTCATGGGAAATTCGAATCATTATGGCATGGGACCTACATTGTCCAACACTGACTCACTAAAGGCGCATACATCTTGGCCTCTCTAGACGGCTATCCTCTCAAAAAACCCGTCAACGGGTTGTACTTAAAGAAGTTTTACACCTGAGCGTAGCCATTCTACAAGTTAGGATTTTTCTTTGTACACATTTGTAGAGTTTTTAGTCTTCTTTTTTCACCGCAACTCCTCATGTCTAATCTACCATCCGTGTTATTGATAGATGCATCCTCCATCGACCTACCACATCAGTTACGCTGACGGTGATAGCCGCTGGACAGAGAATCTCGCTTCTGCCGCTTGGGGCCTCTATAACCCCTCACATGAACTGCTCCACTCCAGCGGCATATGTTTGGGATTAGCCACCAACAACCAAGCAGAATACGTCGTCGCCATTGGTCTCCTCGCCGAGGCCAGTCACCGCCACATTCGTCACCTTAATGTTTTATTAGATTCCCATCTAGTCGTCCTACAACTCAACAATGTATATCATGTCCGTGATCCTTGCCTCTTTCGCAAATACCTGCAAGTTAGACTCTTATCTCGAAACTTTGATTCAATTACATTTACACATATTCCACGACAATTTAATCAAATAGCAGATAATATGGCTAACCTAGTGTTAGATTGGCATTTATCACATCAACACATCATCCCATATACATAAACATCATACATCGACCACAACATATAGATTAGACATCATAAACCATCAAAAACATAAACACATGTAGACATAACAAAGAGCCAAAAGATATGTATCCATATATATATATATCTCCTCTGAAGTGTCATAAATGTTTACAAGGTACAAAATATACATCGCCCGTAGGCCAGTGAGTTCGCTCATCCCTATAGGTACAAAATAGGTACCCCCTACCCTATACAAAATGGGCTCGCAAGCCTATATAAATACAAAAAACAAAAATGGCACTCATGGTGCCCCAAGAGCTCCCCCCCCCTAGGTCCTCTGTCACCTAGAGGGGGCCCACCAGCTGGGGGTCCTCCAGGTCCAAGGGGCAGTCGACCAGTCATCGTTGCCCCCGCTATAGCTGCCCAACGGATCAAGGTCTGCCACTATGTTGGAACACCCACACACTGCTCCAGGACCATCTCATCCTGGATGTGGGCCCACATGCCCTCTGACAGACCTTGAAGCACCTCCTCGAATCGACGACAAAGGTCCTCCATCCCTCCACCGGCCTCTACCCGTGACTCATGCGATGGTCCCGCACCAACATCATCAAATATTTGCCTCTGGCCTGCCCTGGGCTCATGTGTTGGCCCAACACCAACATCATCTCTCCTACGTCACTATCCTACCTGCAAATCTGCCTACGGTGGTCTCATTGGCCCCTGGCGCGCTGACTCCCTGACCATCTCAGCCTCACGGCCTCGGGGCCCCACATCTGCAAACACAAAATACAAAGGTAGAGTCAACATCCATATATATATATATATATATATATATAAACATATGCTACACTATCAAAATCACAAAACATAAATGCACAAACATACCTATATGATCCCAGACCTCTCCAGGAGGCAGCACCATGTCTGGGTCGTGTCGGTAGTCCATCCCACCATATGGATACTGTAGTATCACCTGTGGCATATGATGCCACACACGTGCCATAGTGGTCGTGAATTAGTGGTCACCCTCTCCTCCCTCCCGTGACGCGCCAAAATCTGGGCCCATCGCATCAATCGCAACTCTGCAGGCGCCAGCAAAATCCTAAGGCGCAATATGGGCACCCTCTCCAGAAACCATGCCACCAGGATGGACCCAAATGCAAAATAACCAGAGTTGGTGGTCTGACACCGGTGAATCTACCCCATCATCCTAGAGTGCAACATCATCCCCTTGGCAAAAAAGTCCCCATCTAAACCCTCTCTACAATCCTCAGCTGACCACCCATGATCCTTTGAGTAGCCAAGGATCCATAGATCCTCACAACCATGGCCTTGATGCACTGAGACAAGATATTGTCCATCGCTTCAATACAGACAACTAAACCTGACATCGAGTTAGACCCTGAACAGTGGCGTTGTGCCATATCTATTAGTCTCACATCCACCAACAGCTGGGGGTCAGCAGGCAGGGCCATTCCCTGGAAGGGGAGCCCCGTCAAAAAGAATACATCCTCAACATCTGAGAGTGTCAGCTGTTATCCCCTCACAATGAAGCACTACAAATCAACGCTCCACAAGGATATCAACTACTGAAGCAGGAACTCCTACGACTGTATCAAAGGGCAATGCCACATGCTACCAAGTGTCTTTGAACACCAAGCTGCTCTCTCACCGCCTCTCGGAGGTGCTCCCAGTCTCGCTCCCTCCAGTGGACTAGCATGATGACTCTCCTATCACAAGATGATCACCTGCATTCACATAAAAACACTTGGTCAATCCTCATCATTCATCAAAAACATCAAAAATTCAAAATTTCAACCACCCTTAGCTTCGCCTCCAGTGCGCGGCTTTCACCCCCACAGGTGCACACATATACGCGCATGTTATTTTCACAGCTGCGCATTAATGTGCAGCTATCGGAGAAACAGTTGCACATCCATGCGCAGCTGTCATGCCAACAGGTGTGCACACATGCACACCTGTTCTCTACACAGCTATGCACTGATGTGCAACTGTCTAAGAAATAGTTGCGCATAGTGCACAGTTGTAATTCTAACAGGCACACATATCATCTGTGCATATTTTTCCCTCTCACGTGCCCCAATGCGCGGTTGTGTCTAGCACAACCGCACATTATGCACGTGAGATGGAATTATACCCGCGCATCCTTCCTTCTCCCGTGCATTAGTGGGCCCACCCCTAAACCTACCCTTGTACGACCATCTGTACGACCCCTAACCAAAAAACTAGGAAATTAACACTGTGCAAGAGGATGGGACCACTAATCTGACTCTCGCAACTCCCAGATCGGTCTGCTCGGGCTCCTGTAATCTTTGAAACTCCTCCAAATACTCTCATCAATTCACTATAGCGACAGGTACAAATGAGGTGGCATTGTGGGCCCACCAACCATATATAGTCCCTTTTTCCAAACTTCCACACTCAGTTATAGGAGCCCAGAGCCTTTGTTTCCTGATCCGTCTTCAGCCACGGGATCACGGTCCCGCCATCTAAATAGTCACATTCCCCAGGTCACCATCTGCACTTGGCCTCAGGGGAACATTTTTCTCACATCATGTCCAGGTACGCATGCTCATGTTCAAAATTATCAAATAGTTGTTATATGTCCTTTATCATAAGATATTGTTCACGTCGGGTATTCGGTTTTAATGTGTGTAGGTACTTGGTCATCACAAACATCGCAGCCCCTTCAGGTATATGTTTGACACTAGCATGTAATCATTCCCTCTGAATACTAATTGCATCTCTCAGTCACACCCTTCGACGTTCACCTTTAGGGCCCCTACATCCGGCTCTGCAGTACCGTCACCTCTGTTTCCTTTTGGTACTATCACCCGGTAGCACTCTCCCCCACATGAGTTGTCCCATTCATAATTCCCCTTGGTACTTTGACACTCATGTTGCTTTCACCCCCTAGGGATGGAATTCCCGACAGTTTTATGCACTTCTGAGAATAAGCCACATACTTCTTCTCATCATGTTTCTAGCTTTCCCAATGGACTCCCAGATTATCTCATCTCAGTTCTATGTGACTGCACCTCTGCAGTATCATTAACCCTCCATTTCATCCACAATCAATTTGCCCATCTGCATATTTCCCTCCATTCATTTACCTCATACAAAAACCCACCCATGGGGCCCCCACCCTCCACCAGTTCTCTTCACAACTTGTGCCCTCATAGACCAAGCCATCTCGCACTGGGGCACCCATTTCTGTATCTGTATACCCATCCCAAATTATTCTTTATTTATTTGGTACTTGTAAAAAGCCTTTGTTTCCAACATTTACTTAGCTTTTTATCGTCACCCTTGATGACCTTCTTTTACCGACAACGCAACCCATGTCACCCTTGGTTGGGGCATCCACTCTCCTTTTCTCATTTTGACATCATTCATAAACCCCGAGTATCCCATAGTCCATGTAACCATGATCTTTGAGTTTTTCCACTTTGTCGTGCCTCTGGCACAATTTAACCCCATATCTAGTCGCCCCCCTGACACTAGATACAGTTTTACGGTTGCTTCCAATCATCCTTCAAACATACCCCCAACCAAGGGTAGTCTTGAGTCTCACCACATCTTGACTTCGTCCATGTTCCCTATCAATTCTTGATCTTATTTCCGCGGATTTCATGAAGCCCTTTGCTTCTTGGAGTCGTGTCTCCCTTTCTATCGACATCAGCACAACTTCCAGAAGGGCGACAATATATTGACTCTCAGTACCTTACAATGAGGAGTCTCGGATGACACATAGAGAACCATCATTGCTCTCTGATTCCGTTGACCCCCATAACATTCAACTTCAACAAAATCTCATGTTACAGTGGGTCTTACTATGCGAGTACTACAGTTGTTTTATACTAGCCGAAGACCTCTGAATTTGTTAGACCATCAATGCCTACGAGTCATCGACACTTCTTATAGACATCCTTGCCTCTTTTTAGAGTACGTTCACCATTCAAAATTGTCATCTGCCGCTATCAAACCGCCCCGGAGGGCACTGCAGTTATCTACATTAGCATACAACTTCAGTTACTGTCTTACATTTTGAGTTACATGACACGAGCATGGGGCATGCCCGCCTCGTTTGTATACATATTTTATTTTTTCTCCCTAGAGAAAGATTTGGGTCCCACAGTTTCCCCTCTCCCTCCGACGAATCACTCTTCCAGTTCCTCTCAACACTCTTCATTACAATGACACTTTCAGTAGAAGAAACTTTGATGTATTTCGACTATACGTATGCTCCTAAAATTTCATCTGCAACATTGCACGCAAATGGTTACATAAATACAACAATTCCAACAACTATTAGTTCACCTGCAACACCAAAATGCATTTCAAAAGGCAAAAACTATACAATTGGGAAAAAGTTGACATGCAAAAACTCACTAAAGGAAGAGTGTGCACAGTGCATGGGCCAACGAAGCCCGTAGAACGAACAATGCAAAATATGCGCAACTGTGTTCAAGAAAAGCCACACACTCCTGTGAGCGACACATTTATGGTTCTTGTCAGGCCCTCAACCACTTATGGACCAACTCCCAACTTGATTTTACCTTCATATCTGAGCAAAATCCGAATGGGGGGCTGGTCAAGGACCAAAGGGTGCCCTAAAGGGCCCCTTGTTCACACTAAGAACTAGTTGAATATTACCTTGAAGAAATGCTATAAATGGATACCATGGGTGCACTAATAAACAAATATCTTCATAGTATTGTTATACTGCCTCAATTCTCCCTTGAGAATCCTCTTTTCTCCTAGGAGCATTCTAGCATCATTGCAATAGGCCATTCCACTCACCTCTTGAGGGAATATGCATTGATTTTCTTCATCATTTGTCATTGTTCTTCCATTGTAAGAAGAGCTCTCCATTAGGGAACTCAAGAGTCCTCCCAAGGAGGAAGAGGGGACTCATAAGTCCTCATTTTTCTCTACGATGTTTTTCCAACTAATATAGTTATCCATTGATGGCATAATCTTGGTCATTGGTTGATTGTTTTTGGTTCTAAGTTTCTTATGCGTTCTAGTTTTTATTTCCTTAGTTGTTTTAGTTTGTTTACTTGTTTATTCCATGTGTTTGACTTGTTTAATCCACTCACTAACCTCTGTCTTGTCTAGCATGCCCAACTAGGCATGCAAGTGCCCTTGTTTTTCTCACTCAAGTGACGAAACATACACAATAGATTTATGTGGATTTCTTGACTTCGTCCATGTTCCCTACAGTTCCTGATCTTATTTATGTGGATTTCATGAAGCCCTTTGCTTCTTGGAGTCACGTCTCCCTTTCTGTCGACATCAACACAACTTCCAGAAGGGAGACAATATCTTGACTCTCATTACCTTTACAATGAGGAGTCTTGGACGACACAAAGAGAACCATCATTGCTCTATGATTCCGTTGACCCCCATAACATTCGACTTCAACGAAATCTCATGTTACCATGGGTCTTACTATGGGACTATTGCAGTTGTTTTATACTAGTTGAAGACCTCTGAATTTGTTAGGCCATCAATGCCTACGAGTCATCGACACTTCTTACAAACGTCTTTGCATCTTTTCAGAGTATGTTCACCATTCATAATTGTCATTTGCCACTATGAAACCGCCCTGGAGGGCGCTGCAGTTATCTACATCAGCATACAATTTTAGTTATTGTCTTACATTTTGAGTTACATGACATGAACATGGGGCATGCCCACCTCGTTTGTATACAAATTTTATTTTTTCTCCCTAGAGAAAGATTTGGGTCCCACAATTTCCCCTCTCCCTCCGACGGATCGCTCTTGTAGTTCCTCTCAACACTCTTCATTACAATGACACTCTCAGTAGAAGAAACATTGATGTATTTCGGCTATACGCATGCTCCTAAACTCACACATCAGGGGGCATCTGTTATCACTGAATTTCGTCTGCAACATTGCACGCAAATGGTTACAGAAATACAACAATGCCAACAACTATTAGTTCACTTGTAGCACCAAAATGCATTTCAAAAGACAAAAACTATACAATTGGGCAAAAAATTGGCATGCGCAAACTCACTAAAGGAAGCGCACGCACAGTGCGTGGGCCAACGAAGCCCGTAGAGCGCACAATGCACAATATGCGTGACTGTGTACGAGAAAAGCCGCACACTCTTGTGAACGGTGCATTTATGGTTCTTATCGGCCCCTCAACCACTTATGGACCAGCTCCCAACTTGATTTGACCTTCAGATCTGAGAAAAATCCAAATGGGGGGTTGGTTAAGGACCAAAGGATGCCCTAAAGGGCCCCTTGTTTTCACTAAGAACTAGTTGAATATTGCCTTGAAGAAATGCTATAAATGGAGGCCATGGGTGCACTAAGAAACAAAGATCTTCATAGTATTGCTATGCTGCTTCAATTCTCCCTTGAGAATCCTCTTTTCTCCTAGGAGCATTCTAACATCATTGCAATAGGCCATTCCACTCACCTCTTGAGGGAATATACACTGATTTTCTTCATCATTTGCCATTGTTCTTCCATTGTAAGAAGAGCTCTCCATTGGGGAACTCAAGAGCCCTCCCAAGGAGGAAGAGGGGACTCATAAGTCCTCATTTTTCTCTACGATGTTTTGCCAACTAATATAGTTATCCATTGGTGGCATAATCTTGGTCATTGGTTGATTGTTTTCTGTTCTAAGTTTCTTATGCATTCTAGTTTTTATTTCCTTAGTTGTTTTAGTTTGTTTACTTGTTTATTTCATGTGTTTGGCTTATTTAATCCACTCACTAACCTCTGTCTTGTCTAACATGCCCACCTAGGCATGCAAGTGCTCTTGTTTTGCTCACCCAAGTGACGAAACATACACAACAATCACATGAGAGTTTTTTATTTTTCCTATTTTTCTTGATTGACAATGTCATAAAATATCTCATTCATATTTTTGGACGGTAATCAAAATTGAAGAGAAATCATGAAAAATAAGTTATTTTTCTTCCACACTTTGCTAAGACTATAGTTTTTCAACCTATCATGAATGGAAACAAGGGTCCTAGGGTTTATGAATGGAAACAAGGGTCCTAGGGGAGGACTAAAATGAAAAAAGTCTCATGATAGAGGTACACAATAACTAATAATCCCTTACAAAGCATATAACACTAGTATGGGTATATCAAAATCGATATACCCAAGTCACTTACCAAATAGAATGTTAATGAAAAATATAAATACCATTGAGGATGGAGATCGTTTATCCTGTGTAAGGACATGTAAGACTAATAGTCATATTGGGTTGTACAACGAAGTATTGTCTCGAATATGGACCAAGCTATAATGTCATTGCGAAATATTAATGTTAACTGTACTACGACTTTGGTGTTATATTGCTCATATAGAAATGTTGTAGTGCCTTGCCAAGCATGTCCATACCACCAACCTATAAATATAGACAGGCTATAATGTCATTGTGAAATCTTAATACAAACTGTACTACTACATTGGTGTTATATTGCTCATATAAAAATGTTATAGAACCTTGCCAAACATGTCCACACCACCAACCCATAAATCCTTTTCTACATCAAGAAAGAAGAACCTACATTTATGCTCTTTCAATATGAGGAGATTAAGTACAATTAACAACAAGACAATCTCAACAACATAATATTACTAAAAGGAATAATAATAAAATATTTATCCTTATTATCTTCCAAATTTTCTCCTTATTAAATTAAATTAAAAAAACATATAAAGAACATTGCAATGAACCCACACTAAAGGTAAAGGTTGATATTGTCCTTTTTTTTTTCCACGTTGGAGATTCCGCGCTGGAAACCCACCCCAGATACTTCCCCACATAGTGGCTGGTATGGGAGTGATAAAGCTTCGCAGCCCCAAGGGACACAGGTTTCGAACTCATGACCTCTCCCCAAACTGGAAGAGTGTGCGCATGTCGCATGTCGCACAATATCCCAAACAATATCCCATGTCTGGGATATTGTCCTTCCTAAGCATAATAGTACCAATCTTCATCCTTATCACTTACTTTCCAACCATATATTATATATATTATATGAAGATCGCTTTCCATCTTTATTCATACATTATATGATCTATTTTAAAATAGATGTAGGAAAAACAACAATATTTTTATTTTTAAATAAATAAAAAATTAAATTTTTAAAATAATTTTATTGATTAAAATAATTTTTTATTTTTTTAATTAATTAATTATTTTTAATAATTACATTTTAAAAAACAATTATAATTTTTATTAATTATATTTGATTACCAAAATACTCATAACAATAAAATTTCAACTCAATAAAGGTAAATATTCATCTTATCCATTTCCAACTTCCCGGCCTATGATGCGCTCTCGAGGGTCAAGTGGAATAGTAGTTGGATGGAACCACGGATGATTTATTCCCGAATTTTTCCAGTTGTTTGTGATGACATGGTGAAATCTTCGTTAGCAAGTCATGTAAAACTAGGTCTATCGAAATTGAATTTGGATTGTAATGGTGGGTTTTGAATCTAGATATGCAAAATTAGACCTA
>WSFP011426916.1:0-22178 GCA_009831015.1 Picea engelmannii
AATTTTGGGTCTTGGACTTAATTGGTGCTGCCAACTAGATCTATCCCATTTTTTTGAATAACTTGTCTCTTCTAGATATGGGCTACTTGCATTGGTTGGTTATTCAACATTCCATTCTTTGTTAAGTATTAGTTTCCCTCTGGTGTCAAAAACTTGGGGTTTAAGGTGCTTTCCTTGTAATGTTCTTGACCATTGACATCCGAGACAACTTAGAAATGTGATTCAGACCCAATTCAAAGTCGAGGGAGTCGTTTTATGTGACATCAGCTATGAGACATAAAAAAAATTCAAGTATGTTGTGACTGTTATTCTCCCTGTATTTGATCATATGATTGGTTGAAAATCCTGCCTGAAGATTTGTATGTTGAACTTCTTTGTTTTATTACAGTAAATTGGAAGGAACATCCAAGCCAGCTGCAAAATTTTCTTCTGTTGAAGTACATGACTTCTTCCAGTAACACAGGTCTGGAAAGTGTAACAAATGATGCGGATCGCATCAGCACAGGTCTGACAAGAGTATCAAATGTTGCAGATCACATCCGAATATATATTTCATCATAGTGGTGACATATATGGCGGCCCACATAAAGGTTTGGAATGTTTGGAGCTGATGCCAAATATGTGGAGTCTGTAACTACATCCAGAGGAAAGCGAACAAACTTTGACAAAGAACATGGCTTTTTATCAAGTTTGTCACCACACCCAGAAGTAGCTCAACAAAACTTGAAATAGAAACTTTTGTAGTGATAATATGTCCTTTTATCCACCCATACAGTGTCTGTTACCCGCTTCTGAGTACATTCGGGAATGGAGTAATATTTAGCGTCATTTACGAACATCACAAACCACTTTGCAAGCCATGGTAAGTGTGACGCCCCTGACGAAGACAAAGTCTTGTTTGATCTGCAGAATTCGATACACTTGCCAAATTTGTGTTGTTGGAAGAAACTATATACTTCAACGAAGAAGTATTTTGCACGTGACCTGAAAATCCATTACAACTCCCAACAAGAAAACAAAGAAGATCAACAAACAAATCTCCAGACAAGATTTTCAACCAACCAAAGCATCGAATATAGGGAGAACACCAACCACAAGATACTTGTTCTTCCCCCCCCCCTGTCTGAGTTTATGTTGGATAATAGAGTTTTTCTGGCTCAAAGATCGCGTCACATAAAACCAATCTCTCTTCTTTCATTTGGGCCTCAATCACATCTCTAAGTTGTCTTACATGTCCATGACCAAGAACATTAGAACGAAGGAACCCTACAACTCAACGCTTTGATGATAGAGAGAAATGGCAATAAGTATTTAAAAACAATGTTGGAGGATGACACTATGATCTTCCGTATATTTTGGGTTAATTCATTTTGATGACAGATGTTCTCGATATTTTCTCTTATTAATGCCAATCTTTTCGAATATGTATGTTGAATAGTGACTAATACCACGTATCAACATTCCCATATCCGAGCAGATTCTCAAATCTGACATCTAACATATGCACAATATTAAAGAGGGACATGTCGTCAAGGCCTCTGTGGGTGACATGTTCATGGATGACAGTGAGCTAGTACAGTACTACACTGTTACTATGATGAATCCTTTAAAAAAGTAAAAGAGCCAAAAAAAAAAAAAATTGCAAATTCAAAATGAAGGCAAAAGAAATTACAAGATCCCATAATATTCACATGTCTATTCATTTTAATGGGAGATGTCCTCGATCTTTCTGCTTATTAAAGGCAATCTTTTCTAACCTGTCTGGTTGGTTGTGACTTTTGAAAGCATAATTAATGTCTATTGGGAAGGGCAGAAGGTAGCGGGGATGGAGGGGAGCGACAAATGCTTTTTAAATTTTCTGGACCCAGAAAGGCGTCAACCTGCCAAACTTTGAAAACTCGACTAAGTATGGAAATGTAGGTCGGATAGACAAACTCATCGTAGGTAGAGGCACGGTTGCGAGTTCCAGGAGTGCGGGGTCGAATTGTAGAGCACGAAATTTCTGGGTGCAAGATGTATACATTGAACACGAGCTACCATAGTTTGATAGCACCTATGTGCGAAGCCACGTCCATAAAATTTTCTAAGTATGCAACCGAACGACGGTCGGTCGGTAACGATTTGTCAGTTCACCACACTGGGAACCTGCAAGCATAGAAACATGAGAAAGTATAGAAGCAAAAACGTAGTTTCTGTGCAGAAAAAAAGGGAGAGAACAACTATATCGCTCACACAACAAAACTTACTCGCATAACTATAAAAACCACATTAAGACGTAAACCATGGAAAAAACATCGCTAGCTATGAAATATAGTTTGAGGCTGACAAACTCTGGTTGAAGGCAGAAGAGAAGCAATTTACATCGACTGCAAATTTTTGTATGTTATTTTATCTTAATAGTATTTTATGGGGAATCAAGTGCAAAACAATATAACAACAGATCCAAATGCGGATGCAGCACCCCAACATTGCAAACCTTAGGCAAACAAGAGAAAGCAACAAATAACAACCCAGTTAAGAAGCACCAAAAGGCCCAACTGCAGGCGCAGGACCCGAACCCTCCAAAGTCGAATCAAACAACAATAAAAAACATACAACGAAAAAATAAGCAAGCAACAACCATCCCACCAGGAATGATGCAGTTCCAATTGCGGTTGTAGAACCCCAAACGTGAAAACTACAACAAGACGAACATATGCAATTTACATCGACTGCAAATTAAATTTGTATGTTATTTTATCTTAATAGTATTTATGGGCAGTCAACTGCAAAACAATGTAACAACAGATCCAAATGCGGATGAAACACCCCAACATTTCAAACCTTATGCAAAGAAGAGCAAGAAACAAACAAGAAACCAGTTAAGAACCGCCAAAAGGCCCAATTGTAGCCGCAGGACCCGAACCCTGCAAAGTCGAATAAAACAACAATAAACAACATCCAGCGAACAAAGAAGCAAGCAACAACAGTCCACCAGGAATGATGCAGTTCCAATCGCGGTTGCAAAACTCCAAACGTGAAAACTGCAACAAGACGAACAATCAAACAAGAACAACAATAACATGCAAACAAGAAATCAGTGGAGATGCAAGAAGCAAGCATGGACCAGTGAAGCAACAATGCCGCTGAAGCACAATATTGCCCAAATTGATTGCAGAGAAAATTGTTGAAGCACAATATTGCCCAAATTGACTGCAAAGAACATTGCATATAAAATAAAAAAATGGAAGAAAATGTATTGTAACAGGCCTGCTAAGTAAACATTCAATGCTACCAAGCCTGTTAGGTAAACATTTAAGTCTGTCAGAAATTCTCTGTAAACATTTAAGAAAAAATGCAATGTGCCAGGTCTCTAACGTACCAAAATAAATTTACTATAATTTATGCAACAATAGTTCGAACAGTAGAGAATGTATTCGAAGGACAAGCTTTGGATATGCTAACATATCAAACATCGGCATAAATTTAGCTAGCAAAAAATGCTAAGCCAAACATTCGAACTATTGCTAGCATTAATCCACCTTCCAACAATGCATAAGAAAATATATGATTAAAAAATACCATATACGATCAAATACTTTAGATATGCCAACATATATAACATTGGGAATAGCGAAGCTGGCAATAAGACCTCCAATTATCCGTTGTCCAATCACATCATGACATATATGGTACTTTTTATTATATAAAAATCGATGATTTTAGTTTCTTGGTTCCAACAATAGATAATATGGAAATATTTGTGGTCAAAGGATGAAGTAATACGAGGTCAACGAATTATCAATCGCTATAGTCCCTCTATGCCTACGACAGGGACTAATACCGGTGTATTATACAACTTAAATATATATGTAAAACTAAATAAATGCATTTTGTTTTAAAGAACAACGTATAATGTCAATTTCAGATGTGTGCTTGTAGAAGATAGTCACTAATGAGATTTATTTATGTTTTATGTGATATAGAATATAATACTTTTTTTTTACTAAAGCAATTCCATCAAATTATAGATTAAGGTTTCCACTTAGAAGTTGTAATTTTTACAAGTATAATTATTCATTTATATTTTTAATTACAAATAATATGGATAATTGAAAACCTTATGGCTTTGTAGATATGGTATTATTGTGTGGTTCTAAACATGAGGGGCTATAAGATGACTATGTTATTTCATGTGACCATGGCGCCTCCATGGAGAGAATTTAATGAGACATTTTTGTTTAAAATTCTAATAATTTGTAATGTAGTATAGAATATTTATTTATTTTGGTAAATTTTTATAATCCTTGAAATATGAAGAGTTGAATTTGAACAGGTCATAAGCCAAATATTACAAGTTTGAATATGATTTTTGTAAATGAGTAAAGGGCGTTTGAGATCTCATAGATTGGCCTTCTATAGTTGGGTATTTATAGAATCCAAAGACTGATGGTTCTATGAATGTAATAAAATTGAGAGTTGATGCATTTTCATTTAATAAACAGAACAAAATTATGGGTTGATGAGCTCTTTGTGTATATTTTTTTTGTTGTGTTGATTTGTGCTCAAAACATTTTTTTTTGTTTGATAAATTTTGCTCTATGAACCTAATTGCAACCCCATGGTGCATCAAGTGGTATCATGGAAAGCTTATAGCTATGAGAAAGAAAGATGCCAACATGATCCAGGTGGATATCGGTGGCCACCCACCTTTTCCAACTGGGTCAAAACAGTTTTCTGGCAATTTTGGTAATTTACTATTTTTGGCAGTTTTTCGGGTCCTGAACTTCCGGAGTCATTTTGAGGCCCTAAACGACGTTTTTTGGGCATCAAACCTACGACGAATATGAATTTGTTCTAGACTTGATATTCGCTATCAACAGTTGTATTCCTCAGATAGATATTTCTAACGATGTATCAAGCGCCCCAAACGAAGATCCTATGCAAAAGTTACGACCCTGGGAAGTTGATGTATCGACTTACCCAAATGGGGCCCACATGACTTTTGGCGCTTCATATCCCAGGGTTAGGTTTTTGGATGTCTAGGGTTTTTGAAATTCCTGTTTATTGTAAAAATGCCTTCAGAGCCTCATTGTAATCATCTTCTTACAGATGTGAATAGTAGTCACATCTCTTCTCAGAGATAAGCTACCACCATTCTAGCGAGTCTTTCCTCTGTATTTTACAGTCTTTGTACATTTTCGCTCATTAATAGAAAATTGTGTATTACTGTATCTCTGTGTTTATGGTTGCATCTCTAATACATTTATGTTATTATTGAATATCCGAGATATCTCTGTACATTTCTTTATTATATCTCTGCTCTCATTTCGTGCCAAAAATAATCCGGATCACAACATTTGAAATTATTGAGAATGAAGAAGCTAATATTTTGATCTATGGGAAAGATTTATGCTTT
Source organism: Picea engelmannii (assembly GCA_009831015.1). Classification (NCBI taxonomy): domain Eukaryota; kingdom Viridiplantae; phylum Streptophyta; class Pinopsida; order Pinales; family Pinaceae; genus Picea; species Picea engelmannii. Next base: position 5,399 of record WSFP011426916.1, read on the forward strand.
TTTTGAACAAGTTTTGATGGTGGAGGTTGCACTAGCAATTGGAAATTGCTAGGAGAGTATTCTTTTTTGGAAACAATACCAATAGTGCATTGGTCTCTAGACACTAATAATGGGTGAACATTATTACTTAGAGAATAACAATAGGTATTTCACCTAGGAGAATACACCAAAGATATTGTAGAGCTCTTAAATATTTAAAGATGGATGATATGATCAATCAAAGAAATCAAGAACTTGAAGTGTTGAGAAGGAGAATTAAAGAATTGGAAATGAAAAATGTTGGAGAATAATTAGAATCAAAACCTAAAGAAGAAGAAAGACAAGATGACTAGGAGAGAGACCATGGTGTGGAATTGCTAAAATTTATGAAAGAAAGAGGTAATGCAAGAGTTGAAATTTCAATTTGTGATAGTACTCTAAAAGTTGGAAATTCAATTGATTGGATAGGAGAAGTATAAAGCTATTTTGAATATGAGATAGTTGAAGACCCCCATAGGGTGAATTTTTATGCTACCAAGTTGAAGGGGCATGCGACTTTATGGTAGGATTGCATACAAAAAGACAGAACCGATAATCATAATGTGAAAATTAAGACCTAGAAGAAAATGGTAAATAAAATGAAAAATAAATTATTATCAATAGACTATCAACAAGTTTTATGTAGGCATGCCTAGAATTCGAGGCAAAGGGAGACATCAGTTTAACATTACGCATAAGAGTTATTCATATTACCGATCAAATCAAGCATTAAGGAACCATAATTCTAGAAGGTTAAAAGGTATGTCAATGACCTAAGATTGTAGAGATTCAAGATGAAATGAACACTCATTATTTTTGTATTGAAGATGAAGCACACTAGATTGCTCTTAAAATTAAATAAAATTTGAGTAGAAGGAAATACGTTATAGAAGAATAGGAGGTCGAGGTAGAGGGAGTGAAAGCTTTGGAAGAAGTTAAATAAATGCATGAAATGAATATGAAGCAATGATTAGTAGTCAACACTATAGAGGAAGGAGTAGTAGTCAACACTATAGAGGAAGTACTAGTGTTGGTAGAGATAGATGATTTGGCATAGAGAGAGGAGGTAGGTATGTTCCTACATGTTACAAGTGTGGTAAACAAGGACACAAGATGGAAAATTTTTCTAAGAATCAAAATCATGGAAGAATGAACAAGGCAAGGGAACATGTAGCTCAGGTAGAAGAGCCTTCAATTGTTGGGTACAACTTTGCAAAGATTCACCGTGAGCAATGAGAAAATAACATGTTTAGGAGGGTGTTTCTGAAGCGAGAGAATAAAGTTTTTCGAGAACTAGAGTAAATAAATAACATCTTCAAGACAAAATGGAACATAAAGTGAAAGTGTTGTAATATGATTATAGATGGAGGAAATGATGAACACCTAGTATCTACATAAGTGATAGAGAAGTTAAATTTAAAATCTATTCTCCAACCTAGTGCATACATAGTTTCATGGATGCAAAAGGGGCATCAAGTCACTATTTATGAACAATGCTTACTAAATTTTCAAATAGGAGTCTAAAGATCAAGTATTTTGTGATGTTGTTGTTATGGATGCTTGTTTTGTATTTTTTTCTTGTTGGGATGAAAAATACTTACTATTTTGAGAAAGAGGGAAGACATTTCAGATTACATTCGATGACAGAAGAGAGTGTTGGAGACAATAGTACCAACAAGGTCATGCTTTGTTCAATAAAATAATTTTTGGAAGGACTGAAGAGTTCAAAGTGTTGTCTTCCAATTTTTCCAAAGATGTTTCAAGAACAAGAAGATAAGAAAATGCCAATAGAAGTCGAATAATTATAGAATAAATACAAGGATATCATAACAAATGATATGCCAATGTCAGTACCTCCAATTAGAGACATTTCACATTAGATTGATTTGATATATAGATCAATATTTTTCTTAACAATTTATCTCTATATAGGATAACACAAGCATAGAGTGAAGAGGTTAACAAACAAGTTCAAGAGTTGCTAAACAAAGGCCTAATAAGAGAAAGTTTGAGTCCTTGTGTTGTACTTGCAGTACTAACATCAAAGAAGGGTGGAGAATGGAGAATGAGTGTGGAATCTAGAGTTATAAATAAGATAAGTACCAAGTATAGATTTCCATTGCCAATAATGGATGATCATATGGATTGTTTGAGGGGAGCGAGATAATTTTCAAAGGTTGACTTGAAGAGTGGGTATCACAAATTAGAATTAGAGAAGGGGATGAATGGAAAACAACATTCAAGACAAAGGAAGGAACATATGAATGGTTGGTTATGCCATTTAGTTTGATAAATGCTCACCATACCTTCATGAGGCAGTTGAATGTGGTACTAAAAACCATTATTAGGTAAACTTGTGGTTGTATACCTTGATGATATTAGGATTTTTAGCAAGACACAAGAAGATCATTTGAGGCATTTGAAACAAGTATTGGAGTGGTTGAAAGAGGAGAATATACTAATTAACTTGAATAAAATATACCTTTATGCAAGAAGAGTTGGTATACTTGGTTTGTGTGGTTTCTGAAGAAGGTTTGAAGATGGACCCAGGAAAGATAAGGGCTATAGTTGAATGGTATGTTCCCAAAATCAATTTTGATGTTAGAAGTTTCCATGGATTAACAAGTTTCTATAAGAATTTTATTCGACATTTCAGTGGTATATGTGTATCATTGATTGAGTGCATGAAGAAGGGAATCTTTCAATGGACAACAATAGTAAAAAATAATTTTGAGATCTTGAAAAAGAAGGTTACTGAGCAACCAATATTAGCGTTACCAAACTTTAACAAAGTTTTCCATATGGATTTTGATGGAAGTGGATCAATAATTGGAGCAATATTGAGACAAGAAGGTAAGAATATTTCTTTCTTTAGTGAGAACTTAAATGAAACCAAAATAAAACATATTGTTTATGATCAATAATTATATTTATAATTAAAACATCAAAGAAGTAGAGACATTATCTATTGCCTAAAGAGTTTGTGTTACATTTTTGTATACTAATCACCATGCAGTTCAATATATTAATAGTCGAGTTAAGTTGAATTGGAGACATATGAAATGGGTTGAATTAGTGTAGAGTTGCATATTTGTTTTGAAGCATTTATCATGGAAGTCTAACCAAGTTTTTGATGCATTAAGTAGAAGAGTATTGTTGTTAAGTACAATGGGCGTTGAGGTTACAATTCTATATATATGAAGATATTATATGAAGACAATGCATATTTTGCTAAGGTTTGAAAATCTTGTAAAGAACCATAGAGTGTGGACATGACTCTAGGGAAAATTTGAAAGACCGATACTTATCTTAAAGTGTAGAAACCTTCACGAATCTTACTAATTCTTAAAATTCCAACCACAAAATGTTTGGTGATATATTTGTAAGAATATTAAAATTTATGAGGATTTTATATAGTTTCTAGAAAAAAATGGCATTTTTAGAGTAAAATACTTTTATCCTATAAAAATCGAGCAAACAAAATGGAAATTGGATAATCTATTTTTGGAAAATAGCATGGAAAATTAGCCCATGGGTGAAATTTAGCCCCTAATTTTTTTCATGCATGACTCCATATTAGATTTTTATTTATTTAAGAATCATTATTATTCAAGAATCATTAGTCGTGCATACCAAGAGGCCCCATGAGAGACAATTTCATAAGAGAATTACATAGTGGATGTTTGAGTGGTTATTTAAGCAATGCCAAGAGTAGAGCTTTGGTTGAAGAGATATACTTTCGCCAAGTACTAGCAAAGATGTGAGAAGGTTTCTTGAAGGTTGTAAGATATGTCAGCTTGAAAACGAAAAGAGCTAGAATACATTTATGTATACACCTTTACCTATACCAAAGAATCCTTGGGAAGATTTAAGCATGGATTTTGTTTTAGGATTACTAGAAATTCAAAGAGGTAGTGATTTAATCATGGTAGTCATGGATAGATTTTCAAAAATGTCACATTGTATTACATGTAAGAAGATAAGTGATGCTATAAATGTTGTTGTTTTATTGTCTAAAGAGATAGTTCAGTTGCATGGGCTACCTAAGAGTAACACTCCAGATAAGGATACTAGATTCCTAGGACATTTTTGGAAAACCTTATGGAAGAAGTGGGGATCTAGGTTGCAATTCAATTCTTCATATCACCCTCGGACACGTGGACAAATAGAGATTGTGAACATATGCCTTAGTAATTTGCTAAGATGTTTGGTAGGATATAAACTGGGACAATGGGAAATGTTCGCAGCATGGAAAACATTTTCATATAACAATCCAATCAATAGATATATAGGGAAGACACATTTCCAACTTGTGTATAGAATATCACCAAAGGGAGAGATAGATTTGGTGAGTTTTTCAATTGTGGAGCATTGAAAAGTGTAGATGTAGAGTTGTTTTCAAAATATATGAGACATATACATGAGTGGGTAAGAAAACAATTGTAGTAGACTAATGAAAAGTGAAAACATAAGGCATATTAGAAAAGGAGAATGAAGAAATTTGCAGAGGGAGACTTAGTAATGGATCACCTAAGGAAGGAATGATTTCCTAGGGGAACTTATAACAAATTTAAATATAAGAAGGTATGACCATGCAAAATCATTAGAAAGATTTATGATATTGCACATAAGTTGGATTTACCTAATAACATGGACATTTCACTAGTGTTTAATGTTGCACATGTTAATGAGTATCATGAAGGACTTGAAGAAATAGAGATAGTTGAGAGAGAACTAGTCAAAGATTGGCAAAGAAAAAATTCAGTAAAGAAACTAGAGGAAGTTGAGAAGGTGTTGGTAGAAAGAGTTAGTTGGAAGACAAGGAGTAAGAAATACAAAGAGTATTTGATCAAGTGGAAATGTAGAAGTTCAAAGGATACATCATGGGTTCTAAAGAAGAACTTGGTCGACTTGGAACACACGATTGATTTGATAAATTTGCTATCCATCCCTCGTGTAGGAGCTCGTGAAAATTTTCAACCAAGGAGGTCTACCGTAGGAGCATCCATGGCCAAGTAAGCTATCCCACATGCATTTGATTTCATACATTTGGCATTGTTGTGTGGTTCTAAACACGAGGATCCATAGGATGATTATGTTGGATTATTTTATGTGATCTTGGTGCCTTCATTTATTAATGGAGAGAATTTAATGAGATATTTTTTCTCAAAATTGTAATAATTTATTATGTGGTGAAATAACCTTTTTTTTCTTTAGGTAAATTTGTATAACCCTTGGAATATGAAGTGTTGAAGTTTAACATGTCGGTAGTTGGAAGGCCACAAGCTTAAATATGTGGTTTGTAAATGAGCATGGGGCCTTTTGACTCTCATAAATTGGCCCTTTATAGCTAGGTATCTGTAGAATCTAGAGACTATGATGGTTTTGTGAATGTAAGAAAATTGAGAGTTGATACATTGTCATTAAATAAAGACAACATAATTACGGTTTGTTGAACTCTGTCTGTAAATTTCTTTTATTGTGTTAATTTTTGTTCAAAGCACTATTTTTTTTGTTTCATAAATTTTGTTGTGTGAATTTGATTACAACCCTATGTTACATAATTTTTGCATCACATCCACTCCCCGTCCTATGTATATACATATATCATCATTGTTGGATAGGCAGTTTTGGATACAATTTTGATAAAAATCCTAAGTGTAGAAGAAGTGCGCAGAAGAAGAAGGAAGACTAAGGAGTGTGCAGTTGAGGTGCATCCAAGAGGAAAGTGCACAGAAAGAGGAATAAAACAGAAGAATAAAGCAGAGAATAAAACCGAAGCAGAAAGTGGACGAAAAGGAAGGATGACAACCTGACATTCTAAAGATAGAAGGATGCACAAAAGAAACATGCAGACATAAAAGCAGGTGAAATCCCGAACAACCAGTTAAGTGGAGTAGTCATGCATTGTAATAGGGTTTTGGGGTGAACAAAGTAGGGTTTTAAGCCCTAGATATGATGTATAAATATGTAAAAGGTTGGGAGAATAGGGGTTCCCGGTGGGTTCCTCCTTTTTGGGTTCTCTACTAGTTATTGTATGGTTATATTATGTTGAAGATAGGAATCTATATATGAATACTAAGGAGATGATGTAGAGAGAGAAAGGAATGCACTACATAACGACTAGGCTAGGAGAAGAGAAAGATAACCATGATGTATCTTTGTAAGCGCAGTGCGCAAGCCTGAAGCAATTACCAAACACATAATAAAGAAGTCATATGTTGTGGACGTAGCCCAGAGTTGGGTGAACCCCGTTAATTGTTGTGTTATATGTCTTTTGTGTGATTGTTTATGGAATCTGTTTGGATGCATATTAGAGTAGATTTGTCTTATGTGTGATCATGGTGCAATAGTTATGATTGTTATAGTAATGAGTTTATGCAATAATTTGGAATAGAATGGTAATATGAATCTGAGATCCACTAAGTAATAGAAGAAGAGCACTCACAGAATAATGCGCACAAAGAAGATAATTAAGAATGACTAGAATAATAACCTCCCAGTTCCTCACCACTGTAGAAACCTGGTTCCTGCAGTCCTAAAAGATACCTCGGGTGAGACTTCATCTACGCATGTAGGTGATGTCGAAAAAAACGGTGTCTGAAGGTTTTTGTTGGTCAACCGATAACTTAAACCTAAGGTATTACAACCGCACGTAGCACCAACAATCATCCTATAACCGATAAGTTACCCATATAAAACAATACAATCTCTACATAATTTTTTTTTATCTTTGTTTTGCCAACACATGCTTTAAGTCATTATTACTATCACATTATAACAACTTACCTTATCTAACTTACTTATCTAACTTACTTCTTTAAGATGATTTTTCAAACATGTTTTTCCTTTAAATCTTAATGTTTACAATTTCAACAACTCAAATATGTAAGCTCATTACTTTTGTTATTTAACTCACTTCTTTGTTATGATTTTTCAAGTATGATTTTACTTTGAATACTGATGAGAATTGTAACATAATTTTACTTTGAATCCTGAAATTTGTAATCTTAATAACTCAAATTTGTAAACTTGTTAATGGAAAAATTATGATTTAAACAATTTTTATATTCTTTAAATCAACATTATAATTATACTTTAATTAATGAGTTGATGAATTTTTATTTTTATGTTTTTAATCAAATTTAAGTTGTCATTTATAAGACAATTAAGTACCTCTTATAAGACAATTAAGTACCTCTTGTCAAACTTTAATATCAATTTAGAAATCTCTTTATATGAACCGAGTATGTCAAACTGCCAATTACAAAATAATTTCATCCCATCAAAATATTATTATTATTTTCCTATTGGGTCCTCTTGTACATCTAATATTAGTGCCAATAGGTCATTAATTTTGTGGAACAAAATAATTTCATCCCATCAAAATATTATTTATTTATTTTTCTCCTATTGGGTCCCCTTGTACATTTAATATTAGTGCAAATAGATCATTACTTTTGTGGTAAAAAGGGGATAACTCAAATAACCTTAGAATGACTATTGACATAGGAGTTCGACTCTCCGAGGTAGTAAAGTTTGACTGAAATATTATGGTAATTGTTATATAATTTTTGTCCATATTGATAATTTAGTAAAAGTCTTTAACAATTTAGTTAAACGTGATTCTTCATAAAAGTATTTATTCAATTTTGCCCAAACAAATTTGAATTTTTTTAAAAGTGGTTATTTAATTTTGTCAAAACAAATTTGTAAATTTATTTTTGCAATATCGATATTTAATTTCTTATATCTTTATTTAATTTTATAGATTTTGCTTTAAAACATTAACCTTTTTCAATTTATCAATATTATCTTCTCGATTCAACCAAAAAAACACTTTATCTATTATCATTAGTTCAATATTCTTATAATCCTCAGATAAAAGTTAACATCAAGCTCAACTTTAAATCCATTAACCTAATCTTTATTACTCTATATTTATAATCTTCAAATAGAATTTGAATTTATCATAAGCTAACTTTGTGTACTAACCTAATCTACATTTGTAATGTCGATCAACTTTAAATCCATTAACCTAATCTTTATTACTCTATATTTATAATCTTCAAATAGAATTTGAATTTATCATAAGCTAACTTTGTGTACTAACCTAATCTACATTTGTAATGTCGATCTAATTAATTTAGATTTGTAATGTCGATGTAATTTAACGATAATTAACGATAGAAGTTCATTGTGAATTATAAAAATTTAATGAATTGATATAGTTGTTAAATAAAAAAATTACAAATTTATAGATAATTTAGATATAGTTATTTTATAAAATATTAAGTATGTATTGAATTAATTATTAATTTAATGTTTGGTATATTCTGTCTTTAAATAATGAATAAAATTGATGATTCACTTAGTGCATGATACTTAATATTTCTATAATTATTTCGATTAGTTAATATCTTTCACTAACTTGATGCCATCTCAAGCTTATACCATAGTGACATGATGCCATGTCATCTTATCCATAAAGTGCACATTCACGTTCACAATTCGTAAGGACGTGGCTTTATAAAATGTCAGTCATAAGAATGTGTGCAAGTCGGACAATTTTCTTTTCAGTGGTCGCTAAAATGTTAGCATGATTTTAACCAAGGGAAATGATTAAAGCCATGAAGGAGGCCAAATAGCATCCATTGGAACTTGTAACTAAATAAGTACATCATAGTTTCAAGTTGTAAAGTGTAATTAAGAATGGGGCAACATAATAAAGTTGCAAGTTGTACATTGTAATGAGGGATTGTGCATCATTTGAGGTACCCAGGTTGCACCGACAAATTGTGTATGTACTTATAATATTTATAAACCATAATCACAAATAACTACTTATAAATAGGCTTGCATATAACTCAAATTAACTCCACTTTGGTATTTATTTAATTAATAAATAATCATACTTGCTTTGGTATTTATTTAATTAATAAATAGTCATACTTGTAGAGCATGTAAAATAGCTCCAAAAAATATGAAAAATGATACTTCTATCTAGGGGTTCGTATTAATGTTTAAGTTGTTACAAATAGAACATTTTATTTAGTGTATTGATATAAAATTGATATAATGTATTGATATAAAATTGATGATTTTTCAATATTTTAATTATTTTTTAATTTAGTTTATATAAAGTAATAGAATATATCTTTGTATCTACTATGTGGATTTTCAATATTTGAATTTTTTTTAGGGGAGTGTTATATATATAGAGAGAGAGTTCAATATATTGTTATCATAATAAAACTTGGGTGGAGAGGATAATACCCTATTTTACAATCATTCTGACTAGACTCAATTAACACACACAATTGAAGTAAATTATTTCTTATAATTTATATCTATATTTATAGAAGAAAATTGATCTATAAAGTACATTATAAGGAGAAAATGATGAGTTGATAGTTCTATAAACCATAAAATTTACATGTTGACAATTTTACCCCTACCCCATGCTAATGTTGACGGTTTCCTCTCCATAATGACATGTAAACATTTTTTTTTTGCTTATATTTAAGTAGTGAAAATAATGAAAGGTTAAATTTGTAATTTCTAATAGAAATTCTATTAGCAAAAATCTTGATGAAATTGCATATTTCATATTTACGGATTACATCATGTTGATTTAGTGGGGATTTTGATGAATTCATCTATGTGATTAGAACCTGCAATTTGAGTCAATTTGATAGTGAATTTCAACAAAAATTAGATTGTTATATTTCGATGAGGAAAATCTGAAAAGAAGCAAATTGTTGGCCCACTATCCTACTCCTATTGTGTAAATGTGTGTATTTAAATAAATAATCAAAAATAATAAATCTATTCTGTCATATTATTCTTTATCATAATGATTGGTTTTTATATTTATAAAAGGTGTTGCAGATAGACTTGTTCAACATTCATATATTTCAAAGTTGGGCTAGCTTAGGCCCTAATAGGAGAGACCACAAAAACTAAAGTATGAACCAACATGATACCCTACCAAAAGGATTGCAAATATATACACTTAAAACTAGTTTAACAAAATAAGAGTTCAAAAAATATAATAAAAATAGAAATTAAGGTTCAGATTGGTACCTATAATAATATCCATGTGGGTTGCCAACATCACCTTTAGTTCCTCTAAGATGTTTAGTTGATCCAAAATGGATCTACATAAGTACCATAAAAATTTATTAATGATATAGACTAGGGAGATTAGGATTTGAACATCTCATAGATGGTCTTGATTTTGTCAAATGTCATGATATCAACTTCCAATGCATTTTTTATGCCCTAAATAGTGTTTTTTGGCCTTGGGATGGTTAGGTTTGCCATAGGTTTCCCTAAACATTGATGGGAATTATTCTTCTCATCGAGACACTCCCATGATCTATCGTGTGTCTAAAACAAAGTTCGTATGAGAAAGTTCGAGTCTCGACAATGTAACAGTCCAAATATTCCCCACATGTCCAAGTGGAAACCATGTCAGTTCATTATAATTCAAACATGAGGAGTCAATGACGTACATGAATCCACTAGACACTTCCAAGAACATCATGGAGGTTCCAAGAGAGAAATGAAATGTTAAACCTAACCCTAGCCCTAATTCTAGTTATCAAAAACCAAGTAGAAGGAGGGAAGAGGGTTCTCTTTTTCACCAACGATGGTTGTTCCATAGTATGAGCAAGAATGTGGAGGATGGGATATTAGAGCAAGAGATATAAGCATAGTGTAGAGCATTGTAGAAGGCCATAATGTATCATATATTCACAATAAGCTTGTAAATATTTGTATTCTATATTGTAATTCCCATAATATAAGAAAACAAAAGGCATTGTCCTTCATTGAATCTAGTTTTCTTGTTTTGGTGTATAGGGTAAATATTAAATATGTTCCATTGTGTATGTCTTGGTATTGTAGTCTAAATTCATATATCATAGTGGTTAAAGAATGCAAATGGTGTGTTTTTATTTTTCCTTAAGACTTGTTAAAAAATGCAAAAGCATAGTTGCATAGTCGAGCATAGGCTCATTGTAATCATTTTAAATTTATATTTGTTTTGGTAGAAAACCTTTGGAATATCCAAGGAGGTTTATATATCATATTGATATCAAAATGGGTTTATTTTGAATTTATTGGTTTGAAGCCCAGTATATGCTTACTTGACCTAGGAAATTCAAATATGTGGGAGATTTGTACTTTGTTCATCCTAATATCGACATAAGAAGGGTTAAGAAGAAACCAAAATCCACAGATATGGACAAAGAGCACCACGAAGGACACATTGATGGAGGCGAAAGGAGATTCATGAGGTTGGAAGCTCAAATAGTTGATATTTCTAGGAGCATGGCCACACTATGGATTCTCTTGAGAAGAATATCGACCCACTTTGGGAGAAGCCCAAATCTCATGAGAAACTAGAAAATCACGAGGAGTTGAGGGAAGAGAAGGAAGAACCTTAGCTTAAAAAAGGTGAGTCCAATAACTAGTATTCTCATCAACTATTTAAGATGGATGCAAAGGTCGATATCAAGCCCTATGAAGGTGAGGTAGACACACTTAAATTGAATCATTGAGTGCAACAATTAGATGTCTATTTTAGTGTGCATAATGTATGAGATGAGTAGAAAATAGCTTTTGCTAGACTAAATCTAGAAGGCCATCCATAGACTTTGTGAGATATCCACAGTGATGCCCTTAGGCTGGGAGGAGGCTCGCCAATAACTAAGTGGGAGGTATTCAAAGACCTTGTCAAGTCCCAGTTTTAACCTATTGAGTATGAAGCAAAGTAGAATATTTGGTGTCAATATTAATGACAAAGGTAAGGACAAAGTGTACAAGAGTACACTACAAAGTTTCAAAAGAAAGCCATCCATTTAAGAATAAATCACGAAGATCCACATGTGGTCATCATAGTCACATATGAGGGAAAACTATGCTATTTAAGGCCAAGACCATAGATAAGGCTTGTGTTCAGGTGAATTACATCAAATTTGACAAGAAGAAGGGACAACCAATGGTTCAAAGTAGGTGGACCAGCATGGAGCTTCCAATAACGGAAAAAAAAAAAAGGGAAAAGGAAAAAATAAGAATATCATTGGAGACTACATTAATGGTCACTCAAAAGAAAAATGTTGGAGACTACATTAATGGTCACTCAAAATAAAAATGTTGGAGATTGCATCTATAGTTGAATCCTAGGAGTCACAAGTAGGAGAATTCTAAGAAGAAGAATCTTCTAATGGAAGCAATAAAGGAGATAGAAAGAAGCTTAAACGTGGACACAAATATTGTTTTAACAGTAGTATAAAGAAGAAGAAGGTAGATGCTTTGTTCAATTCTTGTTCGTAGTTGAACCTCATTTCAAAGGACTTGGCAAGTAATCTTGGTTTAGAAATGCATGATCACCCTCATACATACTCTTTGGTTTGGGTGATTAAGGATGTAGAGTTGAAAGTTACGAAGCAGTATAAGCTTAGATTTGCCATTAGTGTAAATTTTATTGATGAAATAGAAGTCAATGTAGTACCTATTGATGTTTTTGGTGTAGTGTTTGGTAGCCCCTATGTGTATATGAGGGATGCTATATTCATGACAAGGGCCAATTGGTACTTCCTAATCAAGGATTGTAAATCATTTATCATCAATGCACATAAGGGTAAGTCTAAGATCTCTCTAGTGAGTGCACACCAAGCTAAGAGATAGATTAGCTCAAATAAGAATTAAGTACTTATTTTCTTGAGACAGAATCAAAAGGACACCAATTATGTAGGTTTGAAGGCATCCTTTGAAGGATGTATGAAATAAATAAAAAAACACATTTTGGAAGAGTTGTTTCAAGCATACAGAGAATTGTTCCAAGATCTTAAAGGAATGCCACCCAAGAGGGAAGTGGAGACCAAGATGAAATTATTATTGAACTCTCCTTTACCAAATATAAGACTATATAGATAATTAATGTTAGAGTCAGATGAAGTAAAGAAGCACTTGAAGGAATTATTGGAGCAAGGAGCCATAAGGCCAAGTATATCACCATCTGGTTCCCCAGTTGTATTAGTTCTAAATAAGGATGGGACATGGATAATGTGCATTGAATACAAGGCTCTAAACAAGATCACTCTCAAGAATTGGAATCCTTTTCCTTGAATTGATGATCTGTCAGATCAATTGCAACATGCAAAGTACTTTGCCAAGCAATATTTGAAATTTGGATATCATGAAGCCTAGATCAAGGAAGAAGACACTTGGAACATTGTCTTCAAGATGAAGCAAGGTCTATACAAGTCGTTAATAATGCCTTTTGGTTTGATTAATTCACCAATTAATTTTATGTGTTTAATGAATGTTGTGTTGCGTCCATTGTTAAATTCATTTGTCATGGTCTACTTGGATGACATTTTGATATTTATTTCTACTTGGGATGAACATATGTTACATTTGAAGCACGTATTAGAAACATTGAGGAAACATCAACCGCCGACAAACATCAAGAAGCCCATGTTTCCTGAGAAATCCTTAGTATACTTGGGGCATGTGATTGGTGGATGTGAGTTTAAAATTGATCTTGTAATGATAGTGGCCATTCTAAAATGGTCCACTCCTATTAATGTCACCAAATATAGGGGTTTTGTGGGAGTTTCCCAACATTTAAGAAAGTTCATAGAATATTTTTAGCTATGGAAACACCACTTCATGTCATAATAGCCAGTGGTAAGAGTTTCCAGTGAGGTAAGAACTAGTGGAGATCCTTTGAAGAACTAAAGCAAATATTATGATTATTCAAGAGCCAATCCTAACACTACCTAACATGTACATTTTTTTGAAATATAAATTAACGTTAATGGGTATGTCATGGGAGAAATATTAATGCTAGGGGGAGACCAATTTGCTACCATTTTGAGATATTTGAGGGGATAGTACCGAACTACCTTACATTTGACAATGATCTCTATGACTTCGTTAAAGAAATGAATAAGTGGAAGCATTATATGTTGGGTAAGGAGACCATCATCCATATTGATCACTGGTCTTTAGAATACTTGTAGGCTTAGATTGAGCTCGAACAAGTAAGACAATATAAATGGATGAGATTTTTGCAACAATTTCATCTTGTATTTAAATATAACAAGGGCAAGACCAACAAGTTGGTTTATTTTCTATCCAAGCCACCAACGCCAATGATTGCAACTTTGGGAGCCATTATGCAGATGAAACCATTAATCCATGAAGCATACAAAGATTAGTAAGTGGAAGACAAGGACTTTAAGGGGGTGTATTAGCAGCTACAAGGACAAAAAGAACAAACAAGTGTTGATTACCATATCCAAGATGGGTTTTTGTACAAGATGGGGAAGATTTGTGTACCAAAGGAAGAAAGAGTACAATTGACAAGGGAGACTCACACCTCCAAATTTGTTGGTCATTTTTGTGCTTTGAATATTGTGTCTAACTTGTAGAGGTATGTTTATTAGCCTAATATGCAACAAGAAGTAGCTAAGTTTATCAATGGTTGTATTTTATTTTGTACAAGCAAGCCTAATAGTGGGAAGCAAGGACTACACAGTCCACTTCCAATCCCTACAAGGGCATGGGAAAACATATCCATGGAATTTGTTGGTGGTTTGCCAAGAAAAGAAGAAGACATGACTTCATATATGTGATAATAGACACATTCATAAAGATGTGTATTTCAATGGCTTGTAAGAAGACCATAAAAGAAATATAAGTTGTAAGCTTGTTCTTTGAAAGGGTATGGGTGCACTTTGGGATTCCAAGGAGCATAATCTTTTATAGATATAATATATTCCTTAGTGTAATTTGGAATTTTCTATGAAATAAGTTGGATACCAAATTAAATACATCCACTACTTTCACCCACATATTGATGGGTAGAAAAAGATAGAAAAATCAAACTTTGGCTCAACTTTCGAGAGATTACAAAAATAAGCATCTAAGGACTTGGGACTAAAATTTGGTTTCCACACACCATTATTATATAGAGTTTTCCACACTTCCAATGGTATTTATCCTTTTGAAATTTGCTTTGATTTTTTTTCACTATCACTATTGGATATTGTATATAGATAGCTTGAAATAGGGGCAACATCCTTAAGTGATGCATTGAAGGTGAAAAATTTCATGGACAAGATAAGGAAAATACACTTATAGGTTTAAGAGAAATTGATGAAATATTAGGAAAAATAAAAGGATAGGTATGACAAACGCAATATTGAAAGGGATTTCCAAGTTGGAGACATAGTTTGGTTACACCTTAATAAGGAAAGGTTACAAGGACTATGGAAGAAAATCAAAGCCCTAAGATATGTGACTTTTGAAATATTATAGAAGGTAAGAAATAAGTTTTATAGACTTAGTGTTCCACCTTATATTCACATTTACTTTCTAGTAAATTTACATAACCTACAACTCTACTAGACATCCATGCTCGATGAGGATGAAGAGGGACAAGTATTTCCTTCCATTGAAGTTTTGGCACTAGATCCACAAATAGAATTCCTAGAGAGTACAATTATGAAAAAGAAGATTAGAATGACTAGAAGGGATCAACAAAAACTTTGCAAGTGGGATTGAAGAGACAACTACTAGCTAAGGCCAAATGGTACTCTAAGGAGAAAGTTGAGAAATTATTTCCCCATCTTTTACAAAACTAGATCTTTTGGGGACCAAAAACCTCCCAAAACGGGGATGGTGATCCAATATGGATTTACATAAGTACCATATGAATTTGTTTATGATCTAAGTGAGATTAGGAATTGGGCATCTTAGAAATGGTCTTGATTTCATCAAATTTAGGGACTTCAAATTCCAATTCCTTTTGAGGCCCTGAATAGTGTTTTTTGTCCCTACAGTGGATTAGGGTCATCATAGGATTCCTTAAGCCTTGATTGAAATTGTTCTTCTTATAAATATATTTCCAACAAGCTATTTTCCACCTAAAACAAAGTTTGTATGAGAAATTTTGGGCCCTAATAAGGTAACAATCAAAATATTACCCACGTGTCCAAGTTGTGACCATGCTAAATCATTATAATTCAAATATGAGGAGTTAGTAACATGAATTAATACTATAGAGACTTCTAGAAACATTAAGGAGGTTCCAAGTGGCTTTTAAAACCCTAAACCTAACCTCAATCCTAATTGTAGCTACCAAAAACCTAACAAAAGGAGGGAAGAGGGTTCACTTTTTCATTAGTTGTATTTTTTCCATCATATGAGTAGGAATGTAAATGAGGTGCTAACAAAGAAAAGAGATAGACACATTGTTGATCCCCGGTTTTGACCATGTTCTTTGCCCATACTACATACCATTGACCTCCAATTATATGCCAGTACCACCCTTTTTGACCTCCTTTTGCTATAATCAACAGCCCTTTCCCACTCAAAGGGGTCACCTACGGTATCTTTGAAATTCAAGTTATTATTATGCATTTTAATACTTTAATTTGATAAATGAGCTAATATCACTTGGGAAGGTACCATTGCTATTCTTGGCGCAGGGTTCCGGTACCAGGTACCAACTCACACCATAGCGGTACCAGTGGAGCAGTTCGAAACCGATGCATCATGGCATGCGTTATGGTTCGAAGAGGGAGATAGCAGAGTCACATGCCAGCTGGAGCCGTTGCCACAGAGTGCTCGAGAGTGTGATGATTACCTTGGATCGATTATGCTTCAATTGTTCACACTTCGTGACACTACGTGTCACGAAGTTGTGAAACGAGTTTCAGTTTCATTGCAAGATTACTCTCGG
>ML865110.1:37667-48310 GCA_009831015.1 Picea engelmannii
CTTCCACTTATGGGTTCTATTTGGAGTTAGGTCAGTATAGCTGACGCTCCAAGATAGTCTAGCAGAGGACGGATAGGAATGGAGTTGGAAGTAGGTTAGGGAGGAAGGATGAGTAGAATAGTTGAGACTATATGGATATCTGTTCTGTGGTGGGAATTGATGAAGAAAAATATGTATATGAATATTCATTATTATGTAACTAAACCACAATTGTTTAAAAAATAAATAAATTAATAAACCGGACAATTGTAATTAAAACCATTTCTCACACAATTAATTGATTGTTGTCTTTTATAAAGACTAGTATTGTTGATTGGATTGAATGCATATATAAATTACTAAAGGATGACGGTTTGATTATTAGTACATGCACGAGACTTGCATGTACTAGCTACACATGCATTTCTTGTGCATATACACTGGTATGTATGAGTTTTCTTGACTTACTGATATTGTCGGTTACTTATTGTGAATGTGTGAACCATACTCTTTTCCTTTATACCATCAGATACCTTAAACTTCGGGACGAAGTTTCTTGAAGGGTGGGTGTATGTAACGAACCTAATTGGATACATGCTTAAAGATTATAAAGTAAAATTAATTAAAGAAATTAATTATGGTAGACTGAGTAATAATTCAAATTACAGATTACATTTAATGACCTGTGAAATAAAATTAAGAGATCAATGAAAAATGATATAAAAATGGTGGCATATGCAGAGAGGAATAGCCATGGATACCGAGGAGATAAAACATTAATTCATGACGAAGGACGGAGGACGCAGGGTGGTTGGAGGAGTAATTGCATGAGGCGGCCGGGAGGAATAAGGGAGGGGAAGAGGGGGATGTGTGCACCATTCGGCGGGGATGGATGCTGCGGACTGTATTTGTTGAGCCAACTGTATTGGTGGTGACCATGGTATTTTGCCGTGAGCAGAGAGCCTCTAGACGGTGATGTTTGGCCGTGAGCAGAGAGCCTTTGGACGATGGTGTATTGCTATGAGCAGCGAGTTTCTGTGCACTGCTATATTTTGTGGACTTTTGGACTTACTGGGAGCACAGAGTTTTGAGGCTGTGGCTTTCGATCAGGGGAGGCACTGAGTTGCTGGAGGTTTTGGGCACAGAGGGCCAGGATATTCGTAGATATCCTGGAGCTAGGTATTTTTCCTAGTTGGCAGGGAGGACATTAGTTTTGGGCAGTTATTCTGTGTCTGTGGCAGGACTGGACTGTGTAGCAGGTAGCAGGAGAGCAACAACAAGGCAACGAAAATTAGCATCAGAACCAAGTAATCTGTTAAGTTATGTATTTAGTTCATTCTGCTATGAAATCATTAATAATTGATGAATCTAAGTTACTGATGTTGTTGTTATGAAAATCAATATTATGCTATGAAGTTATTGTCTCAGTTATGAAATAAATTGCTTATGAAAATAAATGATGTTTAGAAATATATGGGCATTACAGGGATGAAGAGGGTATTTAACTCTATATATTGTTTTGTTGAAAGGGTTACGGTAGAGGAGTTGCAAGAGAATACCAACCCACGCACAAGAGTTGTATGAAAATATCAACCCACGCACAGGAGGTGCAAGTGAATTCCAACCACACATGAATCTCACGAAAATTGGATTTGAGTTTTCAAGGACAAAAACATTCCTCCTCTGGTGGACGACACCTCCACACATAAATCTATCAAGTGAGCCTGCCATTTGTTTCTTCTCCTAATCATCTCGGTTTGATTATTTTTATCAGTGCACATATGTCTGTGTTCTTTGTAAAGCTTGTGATCTACCCAGCAACATCTCACATGTCTGCCATTAATCTCACCCTAGTCATCCCAACTCTTATTGTAGTCGATTTGTGTACCAATTGTATCCATCAGAGCACCGAGCAAGATATGACTAGCCATTTCATATTGTCCCCTCAAACAAGATATAAAATCCATGCCAACCAGTCAATTTGAAAAACCTTATCAACCACGTGTTTTATAAAGTAAACCCTTGTGTTGAGGGGGTCCAATAGATATGGCATCCGGTGCTTCTAAGGGATTTAGCACCCAAATGACAGGAAATAATGGGTGATGAAACGGTCTTGTGTCGTTCATTTAGCAATCATGGTGCCTTGATTTTCCCAATTTATCAAGTGTTTGCCACGATCATCCTTCCTCTACCAATATCGACAAATGTTAGCGGGAGGATCGATGTTAGCTAAAGGGTCAATGACAAGTGCCAACAAAATGTTACAAGGATCGATGTTAGTTGAAGGGTTGATGACAAGTGCCAACAAAATGTTACTTGAAATTTTTTGGATGAAACTAATGATACCAAATGTCACAACTTTATAGTAATGCAATCAAATTTTTTTTGGATGGGATGAAAAACTTCTCTGTAATGCAATCAACTTGGTTTTGGATGGGACGCAAAAAGCAGTGGCTTGAATGTCTCTCTAATCTACCATAATTTGTGCGACCTTCATATTTACAAGGTCAAGATTATTTTTTTTAGACTAACACCATCTAAAATGCCCCGAAACCTTCGCCCGCTCTTGGCTTGATTTTAAAAAGAAAATAAAAAAACCAAAAAAAAGTTTGTCCTCCACTTATGGAGCTTCCTCGATGCCCTTTTAAGGGTAAGTGCAACAAGTTACCCTTTCTGGTATGCATTGTGTTTTTTCTATGCATTTATCCTAAATGGATAATTGATTCGGGGGCTTCAAAGAATATGTCAGGTGACCTAGTGTCTTCTCCTCTATCCTTGAGTACAAAGTACATCCCTATGTTTGCATGGGAGATAACACAGTGTGACAAATAACTAGAGTAGGGAGTGTTAAAAATACCTCTGGCTCAAAAAAAAAACTATTGCTCGCCCTCATGGCCACGCCTACCTTTGGTTCGGAAGGCCCTTCTCCCTCACCCCCACCGCCTCCTCCACCCCCTCCCCCCAGAAATCAATGCCTTCAAATCCCTGGTAGCTTCAACCCATAAGGTGCAGAAGCTCCCTCAGTCGAAATTTGTAAAAAAAATGGACGATATCCCCAAGGTTCAGCTCCACGCAGACTCATCTCCCCCTCTAGTGCTCAAAATCGTGGAACATGGACTAGTTGGGTAGCTTCTGGGAATCTGGCCATCCCCTCGTGCAGTCTCTGAATGGGTTGACAAAAACTGGACCCCACTCATTCAAGGAAAAGTCTCTTCTTCCTTCTATGCCAAAGGATTTTTCCTGTTCCTTTTTTATACCAAAACAGACAGAGATGTCATCTTTAGGAGCAGTCCTTATTTCATGGGGGCTCAGGGCCTATACCTTAATAGCTGGAATCTTGACTTCAGCCCGGAGAATGACATCCCATCGGTTGTCCCAGTCTGGGTTCATCTCCCATTCCTGTTGTTTCATTGTTGGAACGATGAAACTATCAGAAGCATAGGAAACACTCTTGGAAGATACATTGATCGAGCGGAACCAAGAGATGGAATGCATGCATGCGCGATGATTTGTGTCGAAGTTGACCTAGAAAAGGGCCTCCCAAAAGCAATCCAGTTAACTGTCGACAGTTGGTCTTTCCTCCAGCAAGTCAATTACTAACAAACTCCTTTTAAATGTAGAATGTGCCATGAATACGACCATTTTGCAAAAATTTGCCCCAAAACTCCCGCAGGTGAAAAGGGATAAGAAGAACAGAAACAATGGAAATCCTAGAAGTGACGTCGAGGTCCCAATAAACAACACTAGGCCCCCCCTCCAACTGTCATGGAGACTGGAACCGCATCAAGCCCATCCAAGGCAGCAAGCGGAAAATCTTCACAAGAAAATACTAATCGATCTGTTGCCCTCTTTGAGCCTGAGGAAGAAGGAGATCCTCATGAAACTCCAATAGACGAACTAGATACTTCCTCGCCGGCAAAGGATCAACAAATCCCTCTGATTACGCAGCATGCACTGACTCCAGGAAAAGGGAAAAAAACCCAAGCAAGGCAGAGCACGAAGATAAACAAGCTCAACATTGGCTGCTAACCAAACTGAGAAACAACACGTCAGGTAACTATTTTTCCATAATAAATGTTTATGTCCCGAATCTTCATCATGAAAAACTAGAATGCTAGAGGTATTTGTTCAATATTTTGGAAGTGGAATCCAATATCGACATCATAGTAGCAGGTGACTTAAATGCCACACTCTATCCTTGGGAAAAGAAGGGGGGGTCGTTGGTAAGGGATCCAGGAAGGGAACACCTAGAAGATTCGATATCCACCTTCGATATCTTTGATCCGAAGCCTGGGGGTGGTCATTACACCTGGTATAACCGAAGGATAGGCCCTAGGCACATCGGGGCCAGGCTATATTGTTTTCTCTTAAGAAGCTCCCTCCTCAGGGACTCCTCTCTCGTCACCTTTGAAATTATTCCCTGGGATAGCTCTGACCATCAACCTATTTTGTTATCTTTCTCCCCTTTCCCCGACTTGGGTCCAATCCCCTTCACATTTAACCCAATATGGCTAGACGCCCCAGACTTCATCTCCCTTATATCCACCTCTTGGTCTCAGTGGGTGCAAGGATCCCCAGTGCACATATGGGAACAAAAACTAATAAGACTCAAAAGAGATATCCGGGAATGGGTCAAACTCACCTTCAAAGCACCAAAAGTCGAAATTCAGAACACAAAAGCACAGATGGTCACAGTCATGGAAAAAATTGAAACTGGGTTGGTCACTCCTGAGCTATTGGTGGAGGAAGGCCATTTGCAGATTCATCTTCAAGATGCTATGAGAAGAGAAGAAGACTCATGGAGACTAAAATCTAGGGCTCTTTAACTTTCAGTTGGTGATCAGAATATGGCTTTTTTCCACAAAATGTTTCAAGCGAGGAAAGTATTTAACACAATCTCCAAGATAGCAGACCCTGGAGGGAATCCATGCACAACTTTTGAATATATTAAAAAGGTAGTCATTTCTCATTTTGCAAACCTGTATAAAGAAAAAGATGCATGTCAGGCTGCTAAATTGAAGATTTAAATGACCTGAAACACTAAATTGTCAAACCAGGATAAGTAAACTTCGAGCTGCTACACTGTATGTGCGGGTAAGCTAATTCCTATCTAAAGACTACTCTTAAAAGAAAACACAAACTCACTCTGAGAAACTGAATCTTAATGACTATCTTGAAACTTAACATTTCCTGTTTAATTCATCAAAAGAGCAACAGTTCTATGCTTCAATGCAGGTACTTCCATTTCTACTCTACTGTAATTCCACAAGACTGTCTGCCACTATCTTCAATCATCTATCATCACTATTTCTATCTAAGCCATGGCAGAAAGACTATTCCTTAAAACTCTTTTAATCTCAGCATCGAAAATAAATCTAAACTTTCCACAGGAAAACAAAGAAATATCCTACTTACCCTACTGGTACCGGAAGCTTCCTCTAAGTTAATTGCAACCTAACTATCTAACAAAACAGAGTGGCCTCACTATCTAACAAGGCAAAGTACATTCAAACTCTAAGTTATGGTCAGATTGAACACTGGAATCAAAACAGACCTTGCTCATGCTCTAAACTCTACAGGAATCAACCATTCTTCAATACTCATCGACGTAGCAGATATTTAATAAGTTGGAAATGATACAGTTGAAGAATCATCAATCAATATTCTAAATAGCTAATGCCAAGACTCAATAAACTAACATGCATGCAATTACTACGATACTGAACTAATCTAAATTTAATGCAAGAACAGCAGCGACTTGAACCTGTTTGGCGAGCCCAACCAAAAGGTACAAACGCTGAAGGGAAGAACCAGAACTAACTATATCATTCTATGCAACCAATGTGTATACTTCATACTCCATTTACTCCAAGAAAATAGCTCAAATCGTATGACAGTGAAATAACACAACGCAACAACAGTTTTGTATTCAGAAACATGTATTCACGATATAACATAACATAACCCCACCGTCTCTTAGGAGTGGTCCTCTGGTTATATATAGATCCTCCTCCATAACAGTCTAAAGCAAAAATACATTAATTCCAACGGATCCCAGGTCCGAAAATAACTTGAAATCAAGTTTTAAAAACGGTCTTCACATCTTCATGACACGTAGTGTCACGAAGTGTGGATCATGAAATATTAACGACTCAGTTCTATCATTGTGCCTTCAATCATCATATGAGCGATGACTCCATCTGTCATGTATTTCGCACTGTCTCCCCTTCTGGCCATAACGCACGAATCTTCAGCAACTTCGTTGGTATCTCCACGGGGTACGAGCTGGTACCTGGTACTAGCAAATCCTATTTTAAAATAGAAATAGTACCTAACTCAAGCCATATTAGTTTCAATATTAATTTAAAGCATCAAAATACATAAAAATAACTTGAAACGTAAAAATACCTTGAGTAACCCCATTGAGTGGTAAAGAGATATCAAGTGTGTCATAACAAGGCCAAAAGGGGTGGTACTGGGTATGGAAATGGAAGTCTTTGTGATATAATATAGGCAAAACATGATCAAAACTGGAGACCAACATGCCCCCAAACTGAAGTCTTTGCCTGTCCTCAGGCAACAAAAAGTCAAAGACTGATAGCAATCAGAGGGTTGCAGCAGCTGCAACCAACATTTGTAACCTCTCTTGTTTCTTCAGATTTCTGATTTCTTTCTTGAGGACTCGGTTGATTATAATATGCTTTCTGGCCGTCTTCTGTAGTTGCCTGTTCCTTTTGAAAATACCCTTATTCCTTTGTTTTAACCTTTCAATTTTGGACAAGAGATGAGTTACCCTGACTTTCATGAGTTCATTCTCAGTTTTAATATGTCTATCCAATACAGTGTACTCATGTAGCTTCTCTTTCAGCCTGTGATTCTTGCTTTCTAGTTTTGCTACCATTAGTTTCAAGGATCGACTGGAGGAAATCTCACAATAGGTTTCAAATGTTTTATCTTGTCCTGGTTGTGCTTGAGGACTAGATGCATGAGTAAACTCGTCTGGACTTTGAGCAGGGGTGTGAACTCTATCGGAATTATGATCAGGATTGAGTTCAGGAATGAACTCATCTGGACTTCGTTCATAGGTGTCAACGGGATCTGGATGATCTGGACTGAGTTCTGAGGTGTCGACTGGATCGGGTTCAAGAGTGAACCCTTTTTGTATATGAGCAGGGGTACCTGTTGGTACTTGAATTGGCTCACTTTTCTCAATTCCTTTGGCAGTAGCCTATCGATCCACTTTACGGGTCTTTCGAATTAATTGGGACAGAGTCCAAGTCATTTCAGAGGGCTCTGGAGCCTCCTCGTGATCATCCACATTTTCCAACCTCTCCTGTGGTGGGTAACTGGGCACAGAGTTGTCCATACTTGACAATATGCTTTTACACTTTCTTTTTGGATTCCTCCTAGGCCTGTCAGTCAACTATGGCAGTTCCTCCACGTCAATTATGTTCTCAGCAACTAGGGAAGAACTCGGGATTTCAATGTTTTCCTCTGTAGGTGTAGTGTTTTTCACAGTTCCATTATTGGTTTCCACTCCATCAGACCCACGAGCATCAAATGGATGCTCTGGATCAGGGTCTCCAGCATTGGCTTCAATTGTGCTATTAGTTTTGTTCTTAGGGTCGACTTTGGTCGGGGTTTTAACCCTCTATCTCCCAGAGTTCAACTTTTGTTGTTGGGGAGCAGGCTTAACACTCCTTTCTTTCGAATTGGCAGAGGCTAGGGTTTTTACCGTGAACAAATCCCAAGTTTCTTGCTTTTTAGACAGTGCATATTTGATCAAGATCTTAACAAGAACAAAATGAAATAGACTACCACGAAAATCTTTGGCCTTTCGTACCTGTTCGGCCATCTTTTTTAAACTTTTCAATAGAAAGAAAGGTATGTTCAGCAGATGGTTACCTTTAAAGTGTAATAGAAGTCGGGCATGGCAGGGAAATACGATGGTGTAGCGTCCTTCACACGTAAGGTAACGCTAGAGGATGGCTAACAATTGAGCCCACTGTGGTTCCAGCCATGATCGCAATGTTCCCTCGGACCACTGTGTTTCCCGGTACTGTGGTTTCAAAAGCTGAGTGTAGAGTTGTTTGTCAACAGGCTGACCCTTTGTCCATCTCTGGCCAGTGGTGGGCAATTGAATTGCCTCTGAAATGAACTTCTCCATGACTTCGAACTAGAGCTCGCCCACTTTAGCGAACCCACCCTCAAAATGCAGAGCGAACTGGAGCGTGATTGCATCGTTATATCCATCGAACTTCTTCATAAACGGCTCCCAACCTGCTTGCTTAAAAATATCTCTGGTTGGCTCATACTCCGGAAGGGCCTCTAGGTCTGCATATGTCTCCGGTTCATGGCGATTTGCCACCATGGTTACACTTGATATCACAGGGGAGGTATATGGGTGAGCAGCGAAATTTGGATGAGGGCAACGGAGGGAGAGAATGTAATGGGGGATGTAGTCGGGAGAAAAATCATATGAGAATATTTGAATTGTCGTGGGGATCGATGGCGTGTGGAAAAATGATGACAGCCGTACGTAAGTGCAGAGTATGATCATATATGAGTCATGTCGAACTCAGCTCCGGGAATGTGGTGCATTTTTATGATATGAAATGTCATGGTGGGTTAGTTCATTAGGTACAGGTCGTGGAAATGATGAAACATTATGGAGTAATCAAGGCATCCTTAGTTCAAACTATTAGTATGCAAATTAATACAGTAAATCAACATGAACTAAGCATACCTGAGTTAAATTACCTATCCCCATTGTTATGCAAGTCTTGCTGTAGAAGTCTTCTTTGGAAGCCAAGTTTGGATTTGAAGGGCGCGAAAATTGTAACTGCTCTGGTATTTTTGATGAACCTATAATTGATGAACTCTGTGCTGGTACTGACTGGTACTGATGGAACAGTCAGGAATCTGCAGAGAAATTTTACCCAATAATATCCTGCTGAGAAAAACTTCCTGTTTATAACAATAGATTAACTGATGATGATCCCTGAACCTGGATTTTGTCCTGAAAAAGATCAACTGAAATCATGTCTTCAACAGCTTCAAAGCTCTACCCTTGGTACAATTCTGGTTTGTGTGAATGGATGTTCTGGAGTCGAACACAAACAGAAATCATCGGATTACCGGCCATTAATGAATGTCGTTAACCGATGTGAGACGACCCACCAGTGATGTCAATGGGCCTCAAGGTACCTACAGCACATCCTAGCAGGTACGAATAGAGGTGTTGGTGTCGAGTCACCTGTAGGATCTATCAATCAAGGGACATTGGTGTATTCCCATGGCTGTTAGCAAAGACATCTGCCATTAAAGCATGCAGAGTCCAGGGTGCTAAATAATCTCTAACCTCTGCTCCAGATAAGGTGCTGATGTCGATGGAGTGAGATTTGTTGGAAGGTGGATCTTAACGTATTCCACATCATCCAATGCGAGTGCAGATAGAAATCTTGCAGACATAATTTTTTTTTAGAACAGTAATCACTTGCTTGTGGATTTTATGAGCCCAAGCTAGTTCATGCTCACTGCTTCCTCATGTTTGGAGAGTCTGAGGAAATGCTAAAAGAAGACTCTAAGGGGGTTTCTTTCCCATAATAATTCACCAGGTCTGGTAAAGAATAATCCTTCCTGATAAATGCCCCTTTCATACTTTAATGAGCAATCAAAGGGAGCAAACAAGCTCAAATTTATTTGTTTCAAAACAAGTCAGTTATATTGATAAGAGAATTTCATGAAATAAAACAGTCTTACCTTCTTACCTATTGTGAGAGAGTGATAAAGTTCAGTTCTGTACTTGCTCTGAAAAACCTGTAAAACTGAAAATAAAAGATCAACATATCCAAAAGAAAGAAGAAAATAAATGGTTTTTTTTTTTATATTATTTGATTTTTTTCTTTTACTTTCTGCTAAAAATCTATTATTTACAGAATTTTAAAACAGTATGAATGATCAAAAATCAGCAGGAGGAGAAGACTCTTCTCCCACTATCTTTAGTTATGTTTGCTTGGCCACTTCCTGTAAGAAATCATCCTTTGACACGGGTTTATTGTACACTTTCAATCGATGTCCATTCACGACAAAGGAGTTCTGAGAATCAGCTATGGTTTTAATTCTGACAAAATCGTTATTAAAAACAGTTTCTACTTCATAAGGTCCCAACCATCTTGTTGTAATTTTTCCTTTGAAAGTTTTGTATTTGGAATCAAAAAGTAGTGCCCAATCCCCTGGTTGAAAATGCTTTTTCTTGATGTATTTGTCGTGCCATTTGTTGCGTTGACTTTGCACAAGGATGGTCCTTTGCAGAGCATCCTGCCTCATTTCTCCCAACTCATTTAGTTGCATGACTCTATGTTTCTGTGCTTCACTCAAATCCAACCCCAATTCTGCTGCTAGGCGGAATGTATGGATCTGAAATTCTATGGGTAGGAGAATTTGCTTACCAAATACCAATTCGTAAGGAGTATGCCCAGTGGTATTTCTCCATGTATTCCTGTATGCCCATAAAGCCTCTGGAAGTCTATCTGCCCAATCTTTATGATGTAAGTGTATGGTCTTGGTCAGAATTGCTTCTAGAACTTTGTTTGTAGATTCCACTTGCCCATTGGCTTGTGGATGGTATGGAGAGGACTTACAGTGTTTGATCCCATATTTGT
>ML865115.1:0-13880 GCA_009831015.1 Picea engelmannii
TGATTCAAAGTGCTATTTCTGTTGCTATTTTGTATATCATTTATGTGTATTGTGAAGATTATGCTGGATATTTTACTGTTATTCTGTCATTTCTAGCATTTCGTTTCTGTTCTGCATATTTTATATATCTGGTATCTTGCAATAGATCTGTGTCCCATCTAGGTTTTATATGTTTGAGTCCTGCAACCCCCCTGGCTCTACCTCGGGAGAGACATCATTTTCTTTGTAGGTGTTGTCGAAAGGGCAAGTAGTTAGGGTTTTGTTGGTGCATTGTTGAAGCATTGAACCCCAAGTCTGCCCCTGTGCCAACATCTCTTCTGGGTTGCTACATGACAATCTCTCTAGTGTTGTCTCCAACACTGATTCTCCTATTCCATATTTCAGTCCTTCGACTGGACAATATAACATTGTTCTTGTTTTGACTAGGCCATCAACCTCTGATTCGATTAGTCTGTCATCCTTTTCTTCGATTGATTGATCCACTGAATGAAGACCCTTTGAATTTTGATCAAACTATTGTAGCTAACCGTAGTTTACCTATTTCTTGTCTACCTAGATGGGCTACCAAGAAATTGAATCTTGTAGAGCCAATGCTAGAGATGTCTCCTCTAGACGATAAAATCGAAGTGAGAAGCAACATGACAATATTTCCTTGATGACACTTGTACTTGAAACTTCTGATCTCATTGCCTACGTAGATGTTGAGGGATGACCTGAATGGGAGAAGGATATGTAGATATAAATTGATTCTCTTTCAAAGAATCAAACTTGGAACTTGGTTCCTTGACCGCAAGGAAAGAAAATTGTGAAGTGTCAATTGGTATACCAAACCAAATTTACCTCTGAATGTGTTTTTGAGAAACAAAAAACACACCTAGTTGCGAAGATTTTTTCCCAAAAGGAAGGCATCATCAATAATGAAACATTTTTCCCTATTTAAAATATGAACTCTGTTCAAATAATTCTTTTCTTTGTTGCTCATTTTGGATAGAAAATCCATCAAATGGATGTGAAGAGAACATTTCTTCATGGAGAATTTTCTGAAGAAATTTTCATGGAACATACACCTGTTTTTGTGTATATTCAAATTTGTTTTTTCGACTCAAAAAATTATTTATGGTTTGAAGTAGGCTCCCTATGCTTGGTATGCTAAGATTGACAATCTCTTTCTTTGACTTGGTTTCAAACGTTGTGAATCTTATCATAGCTTGTTTGTACTTCG
Source organism: Picea engelmannii (assembly GCA_009831015.1). Taxonomy (NCBI): domain Eukaryota; kingdom Viridiplantae; phylum Streptophyta; class Pinopsida; order Pinales; family Pinaceae; genus Picea; species Picea engelmannii. The sequence goes on from ML865115.1 coordinate 1,223, forward strand.
TACCAATTGAGATGCATTGATTATTGTTGTATATGTAAGTGACTTACTCATTAGTGGAAATAATATGAATCTCATTCTTAGATTGAAGAAACAACTTGTTGACTCCTTTGAAATGATAGGTCTTGGTACTCTGCATTGTTTTTTGGGTCTTCAAGTTTTACCACTATGATATGGATTTTTCATTTCTTAGTATAAATATGTGTTGGATCTATTAACACATTTCAATATGGTTGATTAAAATCCTTGTGCTACTCCTTTTCAATATAGATTAAAGCTTACTAAAACCTATCAAACTCTTGTAGTCAATGCTACTCTTTATCGAAAATTGGTCAGGAATCTTATTTATCTTAATCATAGTTGACCTGAAATTTCCTTTGTTGTTAGTGTGATTTCTCAGTTTACACAAGACCCTAAAGAAAGCCACTAGAAATTAATCAAACGAATTATCTACTATCTAAAGGGTACCACTCATTTTGGTATCAAGTATTGTCAAAGTTCAGATTCATTGGTCGAGTTCACTGACTATGACTGTGTTGGAGATAGTTTTGATTAGAATTTGACTTATGGATTTGTGTTTCACTTTATCATTAAACCATTGGTGTGGTCATGCAAGAAAAAATAGGTAGTCTCTTTTTCAACCATGGAAGTAGAATATCATGGTGTCATTCAAGAAGGTGCTGAAGCAGTATGGATTCACCATATTTTGGGAGAACTTGGCCTTCATGTTCAGACCTCAACTACAATATACTATGATAAAAAAAAAAAAGTATACAGGTTGTTGAAAATCATGTTTCCCATAGTAAGATGAATCATGTTGAGCTTCATGCTCACTATTTGAGATGGTTGGTTCATGAGAAAGATGTATCTCTTGAATATTGAAAAATAAGTGATCAGGTTGTTGATATATTCACCAAAAATTTATCTAAATATATATTTATCAATATTTGCATGATGCTTGGGCTTCAGGAAGATGCAATTATGAGAGCATGTCACGATGATGTAATTTCACCTCCTCAATCTCTAGAGACGTGTACTAATGGGGGGTATTGGAAAGTCAATCATTGATTGTTCATAACACATCTCTTGGGCTATGTTAGTGGAGAGATTGACCTACACATGGATATAGTGGGTTAGACAATCGACCAACACACTACATCAGTCAATCGAGTAGTTGATGTGCTTTTCAGTCTGACAATTGACCATCAATGAAATATAGTTGAGCGGTGGATCGACTAACAAAATAATTGACTACAAGTTGGACACGTAGTCGGTTCAATTGAGCATCCTTGTCAAGACGAATTGACAACACAAATTTAGCGGAGTCAACCTTAACAAACGACGATTACATGTGGAAAAGATATTTCAAATTATATGGAATTTTGTTAGATATTGAGCCTATAAATAGAATACCCCTTGGTTCATTGTCATCCAGTAATTGATCAAGTGATGATGGTAATCAAGAGATCATATACACATTGTGATGTTCTAATCATAGTGTGCTCTACTTAAGTGTTGTAATAGTGTCTTTAGACACCAAGCTCTATCTTTGAAATTTTTGTTCCTCTTCTATTATCTAGAGTACTATGTTTTTTGTTTCATGTCGTGTTCCACCATATTACCCAGAATTTGGCACTGAGGTTCAGTACATGATAGAAATCTACAATTCTCCCAAGTTTACAAGGTACATCACCATGACCAGCAATGTTGAGACCAAAGTCATCAACAACAAAAATATTTCTCTCCATAGCTTCATATAAAGAAATGAACAAGGAAAAATTCTTAACCATATGATGATTGCACTCAAATTCGACTACCCATTCATTCTGCATAGAATGAGACAGGAAGGATAGAGAATTTCTTACTTGGAAGGAGAAATTATCAGTGGGTCGATGAATAGAATACATGTCTCAGTTAAGGCCTCTGACCTTCTCCTCTAGGTCATCTCTCTTCTTCTAGAAAACCTTCTCTGCATTTCTATTATTTTCACAACACTGACATGTCTTTTTCTTTTGAATTTGATGGGGTGCATCTATCTTCCTTATAGGTTTCTAGTCGAGGAATCCGGGTATTTGTATAGGGATATCAAATCATCCTCTTTCCTTGTGATTCGACTTTACCTTTTCCTTGATAAAGTGGGATTAATGTTTACCACCAAGCTTATCTTCATCAAGTATTATGTATTGATCAATACTTAATAAGCCACAAAAATATTCAATGATGTAATCCTTACCATATTCCTTGAGTGCCTTCCAGTTGGTGCAGAAATTCGAAACAAAAATGATGAATGATGTTCTCAAATTCATGAGGACTCACTCAGTGGGTTGTCCATATTTTTTAAGATAATTCTTTCCACATTCACATAATTTCAATTGAATTTCCTTCACACGTGCCAAATAGTCTTTTATTTTGTCGAAAGAATGAGTATCGAGAGAAATCAATGTTTTCTCCAATTGCATGATGTGGCTTTCATCGACTCTATTGAATAGATATTTCAACTTCTTCTAGACTTGATGAGGGTAGTCGATTTCACTAATGTGTTGGAAATTTGGTTTGGACAGTTGGTTTTCATTGATGTCAACCCTTGGAGAGTGATCTTGGATATTGATGTCAACCCTTGGAGAGGTATAGAGATGTTGGATAGTTGATTGACATTTGTATGATTGATATTGATGGTGAGTGAGTTGGGTACATTTGATGTATTCTATATGTAGCCTCGAAGGTTTGGTTATGGTACCCAATGTTTATTAATTAATATGGACATGAAGGATAGTGCAATTGAAGGTAATACTATCATGGATAGATAGTACACATCGTGTTTTTTCCAGTGATATGTGCAACACCACATGGTTCCTCACAGTTAGGGAGATATGGCCCTAAAAAGTTGGAATCCCCGAAGAGTGGTCAAGAATCCCATAGTTAGTTACAAGTATTAGTCAAAGGGTAAAGTGGTTGCAACAAGAAATCCATAAAGTAAGGAGATAGGTTACTATGAAAAAGTTTATATACACCTCAAGGAGTATCTCATAAGTATACACACACAATTACATTGAATATCTATCTTTTGAATGTTATGTTCTAGTATTGTGATCTTTTGGCTAGTTTGTGACGACATTTTTCTAAGGTAGCAAAGGAAGGTCGAAGGTGAAAGTTTTGAAGTTGCAGCAAACATGAGTAACCCTAGTTTCTGAAGTTATTTTCGATTTACAGTGGACAAAGTAGCAGACATCTATGGGTCACAATGGACAAAGTAGTGGGCATTCATGGGTCACAGTGCAAAAGGTAGCAGATATTTGTGGGTCATAGTGGAGAAATTAGAGGACATCCACAGGTCACAGTGGAGAAAGTAGCAGACATCTACGTGTCACAGTGGAGAAAGTAGCGGTTGATTTTGAAAAGGATTGAAGAAGGTGCCATCTTGTTGAGGAAGGTTTGTTGGTTTGAGATGATATTCACCAGGTCCTCTTCATGAGTAAAGGTATCATTTACATGTGTTTTCTTTAGGCTTTTTTCATGGATGGTATGGCACATGCTTGAGGCATGTCTAGGAACCCTTGTGGTACATGGTACATGGTTGCTTATGGTTGAGGTTATATTGATACATGCTTGACACATATTCTTGGTACTTGGTACATGAATGTTATGGTTCATTATTAGAGGCACATCTTTGTATTGGTATATGTATGTGGCATATACTTGGTATATGATCTTGGTTGTTTGGCACTTTGTTGAGGTAAACCTTTGATGGTACTTGCTTGATATATTCTATGGTACATGATGTATGGCATGATTGAGTGATATGGTATATGGTTGAGATACATTGTTGGTGCATGGTTGATGAATGGTTTGGTACAGGTGTTGGTGCATGGTTTATGGACTTGCTGTGGAATAGGTTGTGGTACAGGATTGATGTTTGGTATGGTATAGTGTAATGTTTTGGCACATTCTTTGGTACATGGTTGAGACACATATATTGTGATGGTATGTTGGTGATCTTAGTAAATGCTTGGTAGAGGCATGTGTTTGTGATGTTGGAAATCTAGTTGAGTGGTGTCCTTAGTGTATGATCCATGTGACAGGATCTGGTTGACTATCGGTGATAGTGACAAGTTGGACAGGTTGATGTGACAGGTTGGATATAGTGATAGGTTACAGGTTGATGTGGCAAAGGAAGTGATAGTGACATTGATAGTGGCAGTGAAAGTGGAAGTTATTCTACACTTATATTTCATGGTGATAGGACAGGGCAAGGAAATGGGGTTGTAGCCTCCTTCCGGTTGGAGCCATAAAATTAGGGAGTTGGAGCTTCCTTCAGATTGGAGCATGAGATTTAGGTGGTTGTAGCCACCTTCTGGTTGGAGCCGAAGAACTCAGGGGTTTGTATCCTCCTTTTGGTTGGAGCCAAATAATCCAGGGAGTTATAGTTTTCTTCAGGTTGGAGCCTAAGAATAGGGGGTTGTAGCCTCCTTCCAGTTACAGCTAGAGAATTTGGAAGTTGGTGCTTCCTATAAATGAATTCTTGATATATATAAGAAATCATTCCATGGTTTTCTCCCATTTGGGTTTCCACATAAATACTGGTGTGTTGTGTATTTGATGTGAGGTTTCTTATGATTATATGCTCATGATATATTGAATGTAAACATAGATGATATATTGATGATAAATCGTTGAACATTATTTTTAAAGTGAAAGAATATATATTATGGTTAAAAGTGGTATAAAGTGCTCATACAGATTCACCTCTCCCCCCCTCTTAGTATTCCAACATAATGTGAAATTGAATCTCCCACATGATATAGGCTATGATGACCCCATAGCCTCATCCTTCTTCACATTAGTGATGATTTTTTATTGATCGTATATTGGATCTGGAATCATAATCTTTCTATACTACCACAATCCTTTACTCTTTAGTAGAGTTTCCATACTAGCACCCATTTTCACTATCTAGATATATTTGATCTATTTCCACAAGTTACAGTCAACAAATCATCATCCTAGAGTCAATCACACAACAAATATGGCTCAACACGATTTGTGGAAAATAGGTGAGGTCACAACTAGTCCCTATGATACCATGTTGGGGATTGGGTGTAACATGATAAGAAACAAATAAACATAACTACAGATACTTGAAGAGGAAAAAGTTTCAAAAATAGTAGGTGGTATCTAAAGACATTGTTATAGCACTTAATCACATTTAATTGTGATCATAACATCATAATGCATGGTAATCATATTCACACATGTTCACTTCATGATCTTGTACACTTATGTCACATAATAATGACCCATCAGGTATATTATTTATAGCTACAATATCTAACCAACTTCCTTGGAATAGGGAAGGTATTTTCCACATATAATTGTCGATGGTTAGAGTTGAATATGTCAAATCCACGTTGTCTAGTAAGCCCAACAAGGATTCTTGATCCGACCATCCATGCATCCAAATCATAGTTGATTTCTTAGTTGGTCGATCCACCGATCGATTGTCTTTGACTGTTATTTTACTATCCAACCAATAAGCTTGTCGGCTACTTGACCAAATGATGTAGATATTTTATCGATCGTCTGAACAACTATTTGCATATGTTTCTTGACCGCTCAACCGACTGATTCCAAGAGAAATGTGATGAACCATTAGAACCTGAGGTTCAAACACTAATAATTATACAATCTACACCAATACATTTTCTACTAGATGCACATCTTTTTCTAAGATTCCCTTTGTTTTTCACTCATTATATGGACTACAATGCATATCCCTTAAGGACACCCTTCAATCTTTCCAATAGTATGTAGGTATATCTAGTTCCAAATTTCAACCTTCTAGCCATATGCATATGATTTATATTTTCTTCCTAGCCTCATGTTATGTCCATTTAGTTTATTGTTTCTTTAAATTCCTACTTATCTTTATTGGAACCACTATAAAACTATATAAGGAATTAAAAGAATATATCTAATCACTTTGTTCCTTAAATGAATAGATCATTTTGATGTATAAGCCTTCTCCATTATCTTGACAACATTTTGATGGAAATTTGATGAAAATAAACGAACATTGCAATTCATAAAACATGTGCCATATATATATATATATATATATATATATATATAGTAATTCAACATGGTCTCAAATATACGTTTTTTACAAAAATGGCACATCATGCCCAATATACAAAATGACAGCAAGTGCCCAAACATGGAAAAGTATCATAGGGTGCCCTAGATACAAAATGGTACTCATTGGTCACTCATTGACCACTTCCACCCTCTACACTATCAAGGGAATCTCAAAACTCAATATTTCTTATCTTAATTGCAGAAGCACCTCCACTGGTTTTGTGCTTGGGCATGGTTCGTTGCACCAAAGACAAGACAAAGAAAAAACATTCTTATATTTTTTTTCCACAATGAATTGACATACTTAGAAAATTATACTTTGTAATTAAAACTAATACAAATCACAACATATGATGCTGAAAATAGCATGGGTGTTATGTTAAGCCCTAATATTGGCTCATTACCCCTTAATTGGGGCATATTACATTAGTAATGTTATTTTATTTATGTCATCTTTATTCCATTAGTTGCAATTATACCTCCTAGTCTCTTATATATACCAAGGAGACATTTTCATTTGGAATCATCTTGTACTTGAACATTTATGTGGGGTAAAAGGAGGTTTCCCCCTCGAAGAGGCTTATTATCTGAAATTTTCTCTTTTTCAAGGCATTGAGCACTTATTCTGAGGTTTTTCGATGCTATATTGATATTTGGTTCTTAACATATGGTATCAGAGCTCAAGGTCTTGGGGTTTTGCTACTACATCTGAGACATCGTGGCATTTTCACTATAACTTTTTTTCTACAATGATTCAGAAGGAATGGCTTGGAGGATATTTATTAGACGGGTCAATGTTGGGTTAAAATTTCATCTCTTGAGGCCTTATACTTTCGGAGAAACAACCTTTGTAAGATAGGGTTCTGGAATCATCCTGAATTGTGTCATTGTGGAATTTTCGCTATAAAAATTCTTCTGTAATGTTTCAGACCCTAAACTCCAAAGGATATTCTCATAAATTAGTAGGGTATATGTGATAGAAATTTCAGCTTCTTGGTCATCTTAAATTTGTATATACACCCTGTGGAAGATAGGGTATCTGACTAGTCCTATTGACTAGTCTCAAGCAGGTGTTCCGGGTAAAATAACCATAAATTATTCCTAGAGTATCCAAATTGAGTGCAACTAGTTGCATTGGATAGTGGACAGCCCATAGTAGTTTTGGTACGAGTTTCAGAATTTTATATCAATTATTTTGTGTGGGGCACGCTATAGAAGTGAGATCTCCTGAAAAGGCCAAAAATCAGCAAGTTGTAGGAAAGTTATTGTAAATTCCACTTGGCACATCCAATTTTTATTAGACCTATGGAATTGAAGAGAAGAAATATTAGAGACCTACAAAAATTAAAATTTCATACTCAGAAGGGATGAAATTTTGGAGATACAATAAAAGGAAGATTGTCTAGCAGAACCACCTCAAAATCAAGGTTTAAAGTGATACCTGGCCAACATGCCACCAAAAAGGGGAATTTCTACACCAAATAAGCCTCCAGACAATCGTGTTTGGACTCTTGGTGAAGGTGAAGAAATGCGTAGGGACATAAATGATTTACAAAAGAAGACAGTAACCAAAGATGAACTACAAGAGATCATGGATTCAATGGAAGCTAAGTTGGATACTAAGATGGATGGTTTAAAAGGGGAGATCATGGAAGGATTGAAAATTTTCCTAATAGAGAGGACACCTGAAAGTGAAAATGTATCCCATGAAATTCATGATGAGGACACAAGGAAGGTGAATCAAGAATGGAGAAACTCCAACTTTGGGTTGAAGACCAACCACGTTCCTAAGATTGATATGAGGAAGTTTGACGACAAGGACCCAATCACATGGATACTTCAGATGGAGCAATTATTTGATCTACATAATGTGCCACATACACAAAAGGTACGAATTGTTTCTTTATATTTAGAACCCAATCAATTTATATGGTATCGATGGCTTTGTTCTCGCAAATCACTCGTCACTTGGACAATTTTCATGGAATAAATGATAGCACACTATGAGTATACAAGGAGTAATACCTTCTTTAGCCAATTGATAAATCTCAAGCAAAAGGGTTCAGTTACTGAGCACATTGAGAACTTCCAAAGATTGAATACAAAGGTAACATATATTCCAGATCAGCACTTGATTGATGTATTCATAGGAAATTTAAAGGATAACATTCAACATATTCTTAACATTAAAGGATATATTCCTAACATCCATAGAGAAAATAATTCTTCTTCTTCTAAAACACCTCAACCTACAAGGTTGACACCTCAACAACTGGAGGAAATAAAAGAAAAAGTTTTATGCTTTAATTGTGACAACAAGTACAGTAAGGGACATAAGTGTGGTGAGAAAAAATTATTCTACATAGATTGTGAAGAGGAAGAAGAACAAGAACAAGAACCATCTCAAGATGAAAACGTAGAAGAAATTTCGTCTGAAGAGTTGACTCCTACGATATCGTGTAATGCATTGTCTAGAATTATCACTCCTCAACCCTCGAGATCGTAGGATACATCAAAAAGAAAAAGGCAATAGTCCTAATTGATTATGGAAGTACTCATAATTTCATTCACTATAAATTAGCCAAAGCTCTCAATTGCTTTGTATATTCAGCGCCAGAGTTTCAAGTAATGATTGCAGATGGAGGAACTATCAATTGCTCAGGAAAATGCAATAAGATCAATCTTACTATGGGGGAATATGTAATGAATATTCCAATGATTTCTATACCCATGGGTGGTGTTGATGTTTTACTAGGAATCCAATGGTTACAATCATTAGGAATAGTTGCTTTTAATTTTCAAGAACTTTTCATGAAATTTTCATTGGAAGGAAAAGAAATTGAGTTAAGAGGTATCATAGGGAAACCCAGTAACGTGATAAGCTCTAATGGCATGACAAATTATTGAAAAAGGGGCATGAAGGAATTATTTCACAACTATGCTCACTAGATGTTCAAACATCTAAGCCATCTATTCCTCAATATCTCCAAGGGATCATTGATAAGAATTCCAAAGTATTTGAAGATATTCCCAAATGTCTTCCACCCACTCAAAATCATGATCATGAAATTCACCTAATTCCTGGGAGTGTTCCTCCTAACATCAAGCCATACAGATAACCTTATGCCCAAAAGAGTGAAATTAGCGCATGGTTGAAGAAATGTTAGAGACTGGAATTATTAGACCTAGCCAAAGTTCTTACTATGCACCAGTGGTAATGGTATTCAAGAAATATAGCTCATGGTGTATGTGTCCAGATTATAGAGAGCTAAACATGTGTCCAGATTATAGAGAGCTAAACAAGATCACTATTAAAGATAAGTTTCTAAAGATATCCGAAAAACAACATTTCGAACTCATGAAGGCCATTATGAATTTTTGGTCATGCCTTTTGGCCTTACAAATGCACATTTTACAATCCAAGGGTTGATGAATTCCATTTTCAAGCCCTTCCTTCGAAAAAAAAAATTGGTATTTTTTGATGATATACTAACCTATAGCATGTCTTGGGAGCATCATGTGCGACATGCTAAAAAGGTGCTACAACTACTAAAGGAGCAACAACTATATGCCAAACCATCCAAATGTTTCTTTGGAGTGAAGGAGGTAGATTATTTGGGTCATATTGTATCTCATGAAGGTGTCAAGGTAGACCCTGACAAGATTAAGGCCATGATGGACTGGCCGATTCCCAAAACATTGAAGAATCTTAGAGGATTTTTGGGTTTGACAGGTTACTATCACAAGTTTGTTTGGAACTATGGAAGAATAGCAGCATCTTTAACGACACTAACTAAGAAGGATATTTTCATGGACTCCAAAGGCAACTAAATCTTTTGAACAACTTAAAGAGGTGATGTCCAAAGATCCTTTCTTGACCACTCCAGACTTCAAAAAAACCTTTATTGTGGAATGTGATGCCTCGAGAAATGGAATTGGTGTTGTCCTAATGCAAGAAGGAAGGCCCCTGGCTTTCAAAAGTCGACCACTCAAGGGAAAAGACTTACACAAACCCATTTATGAGAAGGAAATGATGGAAATACTACATGCATTGAAGAAATGGCATCCTTACCTAATAGGTAGGCCAGAACCACAAAATGTTTCCACCTTTTTCACAGAGCATTATTAGTTTTTAAAGAAACCAGGGATGACTGAACACATTCAGCAACTATAGACAACAGTGCTTCAGGATTGTCAACACTTCATCAGATCCACAGAAATTGCTGCCCTACAGGAAAATAACATGTTTTGGCAGCAATCTACTGAGAAAAGACAGGAACACAATCCTTTTAGCCCCACTAATCTTGAGATGGAAATCTCCAGGGTACCTAACTACATCAAGTGTGTTCAGCAATGTGTTGAAAGATGGATAGGGTACCGGTTTTATTTTCCTATCCTCTAGTTGCCAGCAGAGAGATATCAAATCCATTATAAGTTGCCTAAGAAGACAGAAACAACAGCTTGGCAAAGGTTACAATGCATTCAAGGGTTCAGAGCTCCAACAAACAGCACCTCCCACAACTACTACTTGAGTAACTTACACGCTCAGAGTTGGCATTCAAATTCTGATTCAGAGTGAAGTTGCCTGAGGACATGCAACATTTTAAGTTGGGGGGGATGTTAGGACCATACAATGTACCTTTTTGCCCACACTTTTTGCCACCATTACACTCTTGTTTCACTCACATTTAAACTCATATTATCACTTTACCCTATCTTTCCAAAGGTATACAACATCTCTTCTCTTTACTATATGTTTAATCTGTTTTGCATATAATTTTACATTACTCTCGTACTTAACCTTTGATCAGAAATGTATAAGTGTTGAAATAGTTCGAACTGCAGATTAGCATTGAGGCATGTTGATGAAACAGTTAAAGCACGCAAGTCCTGTGGTTGAAACAGCAACTCATACAGAAGAAGTTGTTACACAGTCCGTGGTCAACGATGTTGAAACACAGAAGAAGCTGTTACACAGTCCGTGGTCAACAATGCTGAAACACAGAAGAAGTTGTTACACAGTCCATGGTCAACGATGCTGAAACACAGTAGAAGTTGTTACACAGTCTGTGGTCAATGATGCTGAAACAGTCAAAATGCAAATCTCGTGGCTGAAACAGCCCGTGATTTGCAGTAACAAGAGACAAATAAAGAAGTTGTTACTCCAGCCGCAACAGCAACACCTCACCCAACACTTGTAATAGCATTCTGTTGCGGGAGACTAGGATATCCTATTCCAGTTTAGAAAGTCGATCTGACTAAGAATAGGACTCAGATGTACACCTGTAATTAGTTGATTAAGTTGTATCGAAGGGATCCTCCTCTTTAAATAAGAGGAAATCATCATTCGAGAGGACCTTCTGTTTTTGTACTAAGAAGGGTTTACAGAGAAGGACGTACTTCATTCCAGATTGTAATATGATACATTGATAGATGAATAAAAGATTGTTCTGAGCATTTCTCTCTAGCCTTTTTGTTTCAAGGGAATCTTGTGAGAAGGGAGGGCCCACCTTCTTCACAAGATTCACCTGTTAGTTTTGTAGTGTGTTAGTGTGATCTTTGTTTATGCCTTGATTAAATTCTGTTTTGCTAAAACACTACTTTATTGAATTTTGTTTTGTTGAAACACTACTTTACTGAACTCCGTCTTGCAGAAAACTCTACTTTACTGAACATTACATTGTTTTCATGTGATTCATGCTTGGGTAACTATTAATCATTTTAGTTAGCAATCATGTTTGATGAATTTACGAAAGTTTGGTAATCAGAAATAGGTGTTGAAGTTTCCTGCTTAGGAAATAAGGTCCTGTTCTCTGTTAGAGATAGTTAGTTTTCAGTGCATTAATGATTTTATGAAAGTGTGCTAATCAGAAACATGTGCTGAAGTTTCTTGCTTGGGAAATAGGGTCATGTTCTCTGTTAAGAGATAGACGGTCTTCAGTGTGTATGTCAATTATTTCAGTTAAGCAATGAGTTCATGAAGTGTGCTAATCAGAAACAGGTGCTGAAGTTTTCTTCTTTAGAAATAGGGTCCTATTCTTTGTTAAGAGATAGACGGTCTTCAGTGTGTATGTCAATTATTTCAGTTAAGCAATGAGTTCTTGAAGTGTGATGATCGGAAACAGGTGTTGAAGATTCCTTCTTTGGGAATAGGGTCCTGTTCTCTGGTTACAGAATAGTTAGTATTTCCTGTTGCAGTATCTTATTGTTATTTTAATGTAATCCAAGATTCTTCAATTAATCATTTCTTTAAACTTTGAGCTCTGCAATAGGTAGATTACTTTCCTGTAATTCAAGTTAGAACTTCAGTTTGTTCAAGGCAAGTGTGATTAATATAGTTTTTACTACAACTCTAGGTTTATTTTGAGATTGAGCATATATAGTGTGTGGTTACCTTTGAAATAAATAGACTTCCCTGGGTTGACAATTTATGTAGCACTTGATTGTTTAGATTAAATAAGCAATTATAGTGACCAACATTTTGGCGTCGTTGTCAGGGAAGGTAATTATAGATTTCAAAAGCACTTAT
>WSFP011426945.1:0-22175 GCA_009831015.1 Picea engelmannii
CATGTGCATTTTCCTTCATGTCCAAATACCTTCATCAATCTTGCGGTCCAAAACCCATGACTAGGGTTGACATCAATGACAACAACCAATTTTCCAACAGTATGAATGTTTTTTGAAAGGTCAAATGGAAAAACTCGGAATGATAATATCCTCACTCAAAAACAGGGCTAACATGTAACAACAAATAAGGTCTTGGCTAATTTCAATGAGTAGTTTGGGAGTAAATATGGAGAGAAGGAAGACTTGAATGAGAAGGATGTAAGAGCTACTGCAAACATCAAGTCTACAAAATCCCAAAGGAAGAAAGTTTCCTAAAACAAGATCTTCCTGAAATTAGAAACTAAGGAGCTAAATAAACACCATGACAATAAAATGATCAAACATCCATCATATTATTACAATAGTCATCCATATGAAGCATTCAAATATGAACATTTAGCATTAGAAGCAAATAGTCTAAAAAAGGAGTTGATTTCTATTAGTCAAAAAGTCTTAAGTCCAGTACATACTAGATCACAATCACTTTATAAAAAATATTACAGTTTCTTGGGAACCTTGCTTTACCCATCCGAACCCATTAAAGCAATTCACCTATCTATTTATAACAAGAAAGGGAGGCAACAACTGGAGGTACAAGATGGCCTCTTTTCCTTAAAAATCTCAAAACATTTATTTATTCTAACAACTAAGATAACAACCTATGCTATAAAATAGGGAAGTGTTGGTGACTGAACCCAATCATGCTTCTGACTGCTTTGATCCTCTTTTGTTGCTCAGCTCCAATTTTTCCATGTGTCTCTTTGGATCTTGTAGTTGTCCCCTGCATGCCAACTACTACTTCTGTCATTTATTCCATTATTAACGTATCCAAAACTATTGTCTTAGTCTTCCTAGATCCTTGGTGTTTTCTGGCTACTCCCTTGGGTAGAAATTCTGTGTAGCACCCCATAGAATGGAACAAGGAGAGAAGGTAGCGTCTGTGGGTAGCACCCCTATGCTGCATGTCTACAGCTACATTTGTCCTCTGTTGCAAAATTGAGTAGTGCCTATGTGTAAACCTGCTCTCTGTAAGATATTATGCAGTGCCTGTGGGTAGCGCCTGTGTAACAATTCTACATTCTATAAAATATTATGCAACCCCTTTATGCAACACCACCTACATTGCGTCTGCATAAGGGTTTGGGTGGCTATGCCAAAATGTAGTGTCTTTGACTCCTGAACATGTGTAGAGTTGTTTGTGTCCTTCCATGATGACAAATCAATTTACTTAGGTGCTTTTACCAATGAGTGAAACTGGTACTTGGAAAAAATTCCAAAATTCATATAGCTAAACACCTAGAAGCCTGTGTAGGTGGAAAAACTTAATATGTGCATATCAGTTAACCTTCCCAAGAAGAAACAACTTTCAAAAATGGGGTTTACCACTACCAACTACTTTGTCATTTTAACACTTAGCCTCACACTCTTCCTGGTGGAAAGAGTGTCTTCAACTAACTCGCTAGACTTATTCTTCTTAACACTGGTAGGCTTCTTCAGTATAGTTGTGCTCTCCTTAGCTACTAGTTTGCCATCTTCAATGGCAGCGTCAACCAACACCTATAAATTCTTTTGGGTTACTTCATCTTGGAAATGCTTCACTTCTACCTTTAGCTTCCTGTTCTGAGTCTGGAGACCCATGTTCTGTCTATAAAGATTCTTCAGTTGTTTACAAAGAAGCAGAGCCTTTCTCGTTGTGAACATTGCCAAGTCCAAGGTATGGTTGTAGCCAGTCATTAGCACATTCATCTGAGCCAAGTGGACCATGTCTTATTCTTTGAGATGAGCTATTTCTCTCCTTGCATCCCTGAGCTGCTTAATAAGTCTTTTGTAGGTCTGGATGCCAAGGGGATTGGGGGCATGTGCAGTCTCAACAGGATTCTTCTCGTCCTTTTCTTCCATCTGTACAGGAGTTTCCTTTCATGTTTCATCAGTCTTCTCAAAACCCTTTCCTTTATGCATTTTCTCTTGCACAACATCCTTTTCTTTATTTTTCATAAGTTTTTTACAATCCTTCATAGGGATTTAATATTCCCTCTCCAAAGGTCTTTTGGTACCTTTACCCTTGATTTTCTGTACAAGGGTTTCTTGTAAAGGTTGTACTTTGAAATCCCCCTTAGGAATTGATGACCTGGTGAAAGGTCTTTTACCTTTGATTTCAGCTGTTGGAGAAGGAGAGGGAAAGAGAAGCTTCTTCCCTTTTTTTGATGTCACCTTGGTAGAAGATGGAAATTCTTCTAACCTTGGTGGAGGTGGTGGTGAGAAATCTCTGTGTGGGGAAGGACAAACCTCCTCCTTAGCTTCTCTGACCTACTTATTGATCTTTGAAACAGGGGCTCTACCCTTTCTCTTCTTTCTGATCCCTTTTTTAGTACTAGTAGGTGATGAAGAGCCTGCAATTTGTGATTGGGGGGTAGGTGTTGGGTCCAGCTTAAAGTGAGAAGAGACCAAAACATTCTCCTAGGATATCTCTTTCTTTCCCAACTCTTCAAACACAATCATCCTGATAAGTCCAAAGTGGAAAAGACTAGAGTCCACATCCTTGGATTTGGCTTGCACCCTATCTGTCATTTTACCTATACTTCTCAGTAGGTAATATGGAATATTCATCTGAACCTTACCAGTAAAATGCAACAACAACCTTATGTGGTAATGGTACAGGGTGTTAAATCTCCCTTCACAACTAAAATATCTCTATATGATTTTAAACATTCTGTCAAACTGGTCAATCAACCGGTTCCTTAGCACATTCTTAGATAAATCATTGGCTTGGTATTCAGGCTTGAAAGGATCTTTAACGAAAGGTGAACTCAATACCATGGCCTTGAACCAATTTTCTCCTAAAATGGGAATCCCTGCTGCAACTGAGATGGAAGCTTCAATCACCTCAAATTCCAAATCTCCAACTCTGGTTTTCTTGCCATCAAAATTTAGTGCAAATTGTTTTTCTACTTTTGAGTGGCCTCTCTGCATGTTCTAGCAGAAAGAGAGGCACCCTGCTCTTTGAAACATTTCCCTTACCATGTGTTCTATGTCAAAAAGGTGCATGTCCATAGGTTTTGTTCGAATTATCTTTCCACCTTTGTGTGCTTTCTTCGATTGAGGGGTCTCCATGAATCAGAAAGAGGGTTCTTAAGAAGCTGTAAGGGATGTTATTGACCAGAGAAATTCAATTTAAGTCTCAAAAGCACAAGGATGGCCCTCCAAATTAACAGTTCTTAGAAAATGAACTTGGCTATGAGAAATGGACTTTCAGGCTCATATAGGTTTTCAGAGTGTAGACTATGAAGAATTAATTCTGAACTGACTCTCCGTATAGGATGAAAAGAAGCCAAGGACAATCAGAGAGGTTTCAGCAGTGCAACACATACATAGAGGATGGGCTATTTTAGGCCTGTGACTTTCAAAGGATATGACTAAACACAATAATTACACTATGGATACAAGCGAAGATGTTTACAGGAATGAAAATATCACTCCCATACTACCCTGCAAGCTTAGAAAACTGAAACCTGAGCACAAATCTCCTATGAAAATTAATATGCGAAGGAGGTTGCACAGGTGTTGTTGGGGAAAATCACCCTACAGACTAGCAAATAGAGTTCAGACTTTACATGCAGATATGACCGAATAGAAATCACTTTCTACCTTCATCCCTAGATTTAAATCCCCTTTTCTTAGTAAATGCATGGAAAGATCAACCTACCTCGTTCTCAGTGTTTGATGTCGATCCTTCGTTGTGCTTGATTACTTGTTCGCAATCCTCCTTCCAAAGCTGACATGCATCCAAGACAAACAACAACTATGCATGCATACTACTTATATACCAACGAGTTAGAAATCCAAACATATACTGATCAAACTATAAACAGCTCATGAATTGGGATAGGAAAAGCATTCTCTTTATTACTTAAAATGAGTCAACTTACAAAAGTTGAGACCGGCCACCACTCCTTGAACCTGATCCTGGGCTCTTCTTCTTCAATCCTTCAACTACTTTGCTTTGAATCTCCTTTGGCACAAGGAAAGGCTAAAGGGTTGGGACAATGGGAATACGTAAATGGGCAGAGTTTCTTTGCTATATTTTTCCTCTCTCCAAATGAGACCCCTACCCCTTCTTTTATAGGCTAGAAGGAGCTAGGTATTTGGACGAACCCTCAGCCATGCATGGCCGGGAGTTTCAGTTAACTCACCCATAGCTTTTTGTTACGTCAGCAACTTTCCTTTTTTTCATGCTTTTGTCGGTCCACGCTGGTTGTTTTGGGTCAGCCAACGTGTACATGCATACGGTAATGGATTAAGGCATGTGGGCCTTTATTCAAGAGGATTTTTAAAGAGTTGTTCAGCAGTGTTTTGGCAAAGAAGGGATATGAGTTGGCCTGATGCCAAGTAATCATGTGTGGTGCAATTTAGGGTTATAACAGATGCCCCCTAATGTGTGAGGTCAGAAGAGCATCTGATAACCGAAATACATTACCAATCTTTACTGATGTGCTGAACGATTGAGCCCAAGGATAAGGAACCGGGAGGTGTCATCTGCAAAATAACAAATGTCTCACCGAGGTGGGCATACCCATACTCGGGATAAAATAGAACCATGGCTACCAATCAAATACACTGTATATCCATGTTAAATAACTATAAAGAGTAGCCATGAACAACACACAACGAAGCTACATCTCGAAATCAGAAAGATATACATATAGAGTATCCATCTTCTAGAAGCTGATTCGGCCTGATGGATGGAGATGAGATCTTCAGAGCTCGAGCAATAACTTCAAAATCTTCAAAACTCGGGTAGGAGTGTAATATGAGTGTATGATTTCACTACCCAAGGGTCTTCGACGGCTCGTCGGTCATGGACTTGATAATCTTGATGATCAGACTGATGGCTTCAGTGATTTCGAACAAGGACTTGATTGGATATTCAGGATGACCGGGCATGAGGGCAAGAGACAAAAATGCAGAGGGGCCAACTCAGGCTTGGTGACAAACTTCCCTTGGACAATAGCACGACAAATGATGAGACTCAGGCAGCATGGTATTAACATAAGTTTACGAGGCAGGAGGCAACGCAAACACTCCATATGTTTGGAAGAATAACCAAATGGGGGAGGAAACAACTCTATGTAGCGAGAATAGCTTCCTAAGGTCATATTAAATCCCAAGGTTTGATGAACAAACAGACAAATGTGCTTTATCCAAGGGAGACTCATTATGCTACCAATAAAGAAAATACTTTTCCCTTCCTCTTTTTGGGGTATATTTGATTTTTTTGTCCTTTTCAATAGTTTTGGAAAAAGAATAAAGGAATATTACAATACAAAGGAAGAACGAGTGTTGCAAACATACAATTTCAAGGCATAAGGACAAGACTGATGTTCAAAATAATGATACTTAGGAAAAATCCTCCAGGGGACAAGGGTGTTAAAACGCAGAAGCAAGCTATTACAAGGCTGACGTATAAGGTATGCAAACGCGGTTAACAAAGCACACAATGGTAACGTCCTTCAATGTAAGTTTAACGAGCCCAGAGAAGGTAAAATCGGTGGTATTTCATATTTAGAGAGTCTAATAAACATAAAAGGAGACTCCATTGGGGTACCTTTTTCAAAGGTAGTCTAGTCGGTTCGAAAAAGGGGTAAACTAGCACCGACGAGATGTCTATTCAAAACTATTTTAACGAGTGTGATAAAGACAAGATCACTCAGCCATTTTTTCATTTTTAAGGAGTCTGAAAAAGGCTTAACTATGGACTCTGTCAGGAATGTTCTTCTGGACCAATTTAACGAGTGTGAAAGAATAAGGTCACTCGACAATCTTTTCAATTTTAGGGAGTCTGAAAAGAGCTTAACTATGGACTCCGTGGGGGTTCCATCTTCGTAAGTTTAGTCCCTCAGGCCTGAAAAAGGGATAAAAATATACCTAAGAGTACTCTTCTATAGAGCTGAAGTTCCATAGAGTATACCTTTGTTCGTACAGTTGACCGTCTGGACCGAAAAAGGGGTAAACTACCGCCAGATAGACGTGACTTCAAATTTCAGTTTAACGAGCATGAAAGGACACAAGATCACTTGACAATCTTTTCATGTTTAGAGGGTCTGAAAAGGGTTTAAAAGAAGACCCATTTAAGGAATGTTCTCCTGGACCAATTGAACAAGTGTGAAGAAACAAGGTCACTTGGTAATCTTTTCATCTTTAAGGAGTCTGAAAAGGGCTTAAAGAAGACTCCATAATGGTTACTTTTCTCAGTTAATCTGGACAAGATCGAAAAGCATAAATGCAGTCTCTCCGGATGTTGCTTTCGGATCTCAAAGTGAGCTTGAAAAACAACAAAGTTAGCTCATGATAGACTCTTTGTGGGTCGATGCCTGGCATCTCCTCGGGGGAGTTGTATGATCCGACGAAAACATTGTCTATGATGCCAGGGGTTCTGGAGATATTGATAGGTGTCGTTTCAGCCATGGTTACCATATTACCCTCAGAATAGATCTTTTGTGTAGCTAAGGGATTAGTATGACAAGACCTATCTCCAGTAATAGTCACGGTGAATTCTCCTGCTTTGATTTGGCTTAACTCTGGGAGGAAATATGATCTGTGATGAAGATCTTCCCAAGGTTTGTCTGGACTAGTCATTGCTTTGATTACTGCTTCGTCAGAGGGCAAGACTAAGTCTAACGAATCAGTGTTAGTGAGAGAACCATGAGCCCAAATAGGCTCTAGAAGTGGATCTAACTCTTGTGCAGGAGTTGGATCAGTGTTAGCTGAAGCTTGCTGGACTAAAGAGTATGCTACTTCAGCGACAGACAAGGGCATGGACATACCCGGGTGCCCTGCCTCATCCATCATGGCTGATAGGGAAGGAAGTATCCACGGATCATCGAAGTAAGTCATGCGGAACGACAAAACTTGAAAAATATCAACCTTATGGTGATTGGATATAAGCTTGATATCATCTTGAGGGGGTGGGTAATCGAAGGTCCCCATCAAAGATGGGCACAAACCAACCCCTACATTGACGACACCTGGTTGAGGATTATCAATAATTGGGACTGTGGATGCCCCCAAAGCTGGGTCAGGTCTGGAGAAAGAAAATTGATCGATGGTCACTATCCGACCCTCATGTGGAAATAACAAGACCCAGAAAACTGTAGCAACCACAGCTTGCATAGCATAAGTCCAACTCCATCCTAACAAGAGGTTATAGTCAAGGGGAGCATCGAATACCTCTACTTCAACACACACGGTCTTCGCTCCTAACTGCATGGGGAAAGAAGGAATGATTCCATGTGGTCGGAATGAATGACCGTCGAAAGCAGTGAGGGTGATGGAGACAAAATGGGCTAGCCAATGGCCATCCAACATGCCAATGACATAACACATGTTGAGGCACCCTCATCGACCACCATGCGAAAGATATTCTGAGTAAACGTTTTCGTGGGATAAGCCACTACTATCTGAAATGCTACATGGTAAGGTAGATGAGGTTTTAAGTCAGTTGTATCTAACATGATGGTACCTGGATTATAAGTCTCAGTAGATCCCAAAGCAGTTAACAAGGCTTTCCTCTGAGTAGGGCAGCTTTGGAGGACCTCCAAAGTAGACATCGCACAAGGGGTTTGTGATAAATCTTCCACCACAGAGTACTTCTAGGCGGCCCTTGTGTTTGGGTTATGAGAAGATTTTTTAAATGCACCTTTTGGAATGCGTGTCATTGTTTCTCCCAATGTATTCTCAATCTGTAGAGGAAGAGATGGGAGGTCAGCTTCTTTACGCTTCTTAGAACTACATGGTTTACTATAATCGTGCGCTCTAGTCGATATGAAAGCATCACCCCTAACCATATATACGTTCACGGATGAGGGGTTGCTCAGAGGAGGGCAAGTTTCTTGGTTGCCCCCTTCCGTGATTGCAGAGGCTTGAGTTAGGTTTTGCCCATGTTGAAATGGGTTCGTCAACACTGCCTGCTATTGCTGCATGACAAATTTTTGGGCCTCTGCAAGTCGAGGACATAGATGGGTCGGGTGGTCTTCAGCACACAAGTTGCATGGATACCTCACCTTCCATTTTTCAGTGTTGTCCTCGCCAGCATTATCGTTGGGTTTTTTATCCCCCTTACCCTTCTTTCGTTGTTTTTTCTTCCCTTCAGGCTACTGGGTGGCCTTTGGGTTAGTCGACTGCATAGTGTGTACTTCTGACATTTTGGTAGGGGGAGCAGCCGAAGCAGTGGTTTCGCTGGCCACTGTGTGTTGTATGGATAACTGTTGCAATTTCTTTGTCAATTGCTCAGCGGGATTTGTTTGTGTGGAACCGACAATACCATTGGTATGTGGTCAGCTCTCTATCTAGTTTTATCCAGTATTGAACGTGGTGCATCCGAAAAGATGTTGTATAATAAAACAGACTGAGAATAGATGAGCTCAAACTATTGAGCGCTCATGATGGCATCTTCTTCGGAGAAAACTCCTGACATCACAACATCTTTGGATAATTGCGGGACCAAAGACTTAAGGAACCACTCAAGCAGGAATGTTGGTGGGACTGTTACCTTGATTAAACTCTTCCAGCGTCTCCATTCTTGGATGTGATTAGAGATATGGTCCGCTGTTGTCTATTTAAAATTAGCGAGCAGCTCTGTGCCAGCGTCATATCTCACAGGTAACTAGAAATGGTTAAGGAAAGCCATCGCCAGTTCGCCAAAAGAAGAATATCTTGAGTGATCGAGCTCAATGTACCATTTCACGATACTCCCAATGAGAGTACGTTGAAACAATTGCAACTGTCGGAGTCATCTTTCAATGAGTTAGATGAGCACCAAAGATGGAAGGTAGTCACATGATCACCTGGATCTTCGTTAGGCTTGGATTTGAACTTTGGAATGTCCGAAGGCAACTTCGTCGGCATAGGAGGTCAATGTGGATCGTGACAAATAGGGTCATTCAACAACCTTGTCAAATATGGCAAGTGTAAAGTCGCTAGGAACGATAGTTTAGGTTGTTGCTGATAACCTGGTAAAAAGGGTCCTGGAGTTTGACTAGCACCAAGTTGCCAGGAAAAGTTTGGCTGTTGGCCCGGATTCTGGTAGAAACCATGGCCCTAGCCAGCATAAGGATTTTGCATATGTGGAGACATCATCGGCTAATTTCCCAAATAGGACATAGATGGTTGGCCATGCATTGTATTCGAAGGACTTTGGGAAGGATTACCCCATGCCAGTCCCGTGGGGATAGCCATAGTAGTTTGTCTGGGTTCCATTGATTATGGAAAGAATTACCCCAGATCGACATTCCAGATGAGGGAACGAATCCCTGCCCTGAATTCCAAGGTCCTGCTAGGTTTTCCTCCTATGCAGGAATAATACCCTGCACAGGAGTAGATTGTCCAAAAATGGGGTTGCCCCCAGTTGGGAAAGCGGCTGACTAGAAGGTGTTGTTACCAGACGTTCCGTTCCAAGAAAATGGTGTCGAACCTACCGACATACTATGCGAAGGTGGTCCTTGACTCCACGCTCCAAATAAACTATTGTGTGTAGGTTACCCGACGGATTGTTGATGCGAGCCACCAAGTGAAGGGGACGAAGGAGGGATATGACCTCCTCCATAAGGAAAAGCATTAAAAGGGATAGGAGTGCCCCCCATGTGACCTTACAAAGGAGCGCTAGAGCTCCCTGCCCCCAGACCCAAAGTCTGTAAAGTGGAGTAG
Organism: Picea engelmannii; assembly: GCA_009831015.1. NCBI lineage: Eukaryota > Viridiplantae > Streptophyta > Pinopsida > Pinales > Pinaceae > Picea > Picea engelmannii. The sequence goes on from WSFP011426945.1 coordinate 9,739, forward strand.
GAAAGTATATGACTTGTACCCGAACTAGGCATCCCGTATGAGAACGGAGGGCATGTCACACTTGGTGTGAAAGGGGTTGTGGTCGCCGCCAAAGACGGGATCAGACCACTATGCGATGTATTTGCGGTTGAGACCATGGTGGCTCGGACCGATGACGGTGGGTTAGGAGATGAAATCTCTCCTGTGGTGACAACCGTGGTGGGAATTGAAGAATTCCCAGAAGGAGTAACAACATTTGTTTCCATTGCTGTGTGCGACACTATCTGGCACTCGTGAAATTGAATTGGTACAAGGAAAGGTGCCAAGAAATTAGTGGTTGGGGTTTCAACTGGGCCAAGAGCGGTTGCTTCAAGGTCCGAAATGGTGGATTCCTCCAGGGGTTGTTCGAGCACAATGGTTTGTAACCCGGTCGCTTCAAAAGACCCTTGTTGGTCTAGCTTTCACCTTAATGGTGGAGGGGGTGGCTCTAGTTTAACCGATGGAAAGCCAAGAAGCCTTTGTGACCGGCAAAGCTCGGGATCCTCCACTATGTGAGAAGATACAAGACACTCTAAGGTAGTCTAAACATTCAAAAATAACACTCGCTAAAAAAAGTCCCTAGGAGATAAGACAAGCAAACACTAAATTAATTGGAAGAACAATTACAACAACCAACACTAGAGCAACTTACTAGTGCAAGTGCAACTCAAACACGGAAGCATCCTCCGAGTATACTCTGCAAAGCATGGTCCGATGTCTTTCCTAGGTACCGTGGTATACCCCCGCAGTCACCTGTGTATGTCCCTAAAAAGATTGGCAACTAGGTTGCCAGCACGCGAACAGTCACCAGGCAGGTACAGTCGAAAGTCGAGTACACCACAATGAGCAGAGTATCGAGCCCGAAACATGTCAAGGGTATTGAGAGAAAATGTTCTGGAAGACAACTGAGGACCTCGAATGGATTTGAGACCCGCGAAGCACCATGGCAAATGCAAACAACGGAATCCCAAAACAAGCCCTCTATATGTGTTCTCCACTACGATTGGTCCATCTTTGGAGGGGTTATCTCCGCTACCTTTCCGCACGCGACCTCGTGTTTATCCCCTATGTTAGAGGGGGGTCCTGGATAACTTTCATGACATTGGACTTAAACACTCCCTATCTCAGACTCCAATGTTTGATTTAAAATGGCCTTGAAGAGTTTCATCTCCAACCTAATCCAAGGCCCTAGTCTTGAACTAGTTTGTAAACCCTACAAACATAAAAGTCTAGTAGATTTTAAATTTAGCGTTAACTTTATGTCTTTGTCTTACGTCAAGGGGTATGAGGGTGAAACTGATGATGTGTCAAAAGATGAAAGAAAACAACGAATGAAAAAAGATGGAAACAAAACTTTTACTGAATGCAAAATTTCAACAACTTTTCAAAAGAAATATTTTTTAACTTTTCTAAGATTTTGGACAACAAACTCAAAGGAATTTCACTCGACTACAAGCTACTTATGATCTAAGTAAACTGAAAAAAATTATGAAATAAACAACTTTTCCCTGGCTTAATAATGCAGAAACACACTTTTCAACCGACAAGAAAATGAAAAGAGATTTTTTATTTTTTATTTAAATGCTAGTAAGGAAAGAAAGGAAAAATACTGACAAGAAAAAAACCAAGAAAAACAATTCTGGCCTAAATCGCAGATCGCAAAGAATCAAGTCAAAAAATCACACACTAGCAATTTTAAAAACAATGACTCTCACACTTGTCTAAAAACCGTAGAAATTCTTTTATTTTTCGGACAACTTTTAAAATGAGAAAAAACAAGCTAAGGGTAAGATTAATCCTAAGCTACTGACTACTCTGACAGAGATTCAAACACCTGAGAGAAAAAATTCTTATCAAGGGAAAGGATGACTACCTTACCCTCAACAAAAAGTATCCTGCATAAGCATGCGACTGCTACTCAAACAGGACGCGTGTGAATGCATGCTAGATAGAGACAGAGGGCGTGTACACGTGGGTTGTCCTTGTACAGGCCAGGTGTATACCTAAATTCTGAGAAAAAAAATGAAAACAGATAGACCAAACCAAGAAGAGACCACTGATATCGATAACCTGGATCCCTTGAAGGCTTGGACACTCTTTCTAACAGAAAAACAACTAATGTAAGGAAAAAATGATAAAGAGAAAACAATATGAGATAGGACTGCTAGCAAACAAGACTCAGACAGAATTCCAGAAAACCCCCTGAGAATGTGTGATTCTGACAGGGAAGAGGATGACTGCCTCTGAGGTTCTCTGAACTCTACACGCTATTGCTACCTCTACAGCTAGCATTCACATGTGGGCTGTAAGAGGATAGGGCATGGGTACACGTGTGCAGACCTTGTGCAAGCTGTGTGCACCTCTGTGGGTCCCAAAAATCAAAGTCAAGCAAAAGACAGGGAAAGTTGGTATGGAAAACAGACTCCCTGCTAGCTCAGACCTTACAGAAACTAAAAGAAAAAAAAAAATAACAGGCAAGAAAAACTAGTCTGTAAAACTACCCAAAAACTAAATAAAATTCCAGGAACCCTAGAGAGTCTCCCCAATATGGTCGCCAATTCTGTTTTTGGGGAAAATCACCCTACGAACTAGCAAATAGAGTTCAAACTTTGCATGTAGATACGACCGAATAGAAATCACTTTCTACCTTCATCCTTAGATTTAAATCCCCTTTTCTTAGTAAATGCATGGAAAGATCAACCTACCTTGTTCTCGTCGTTTGATGTCAATCCTCCATTGTGCTTGATTACTTGTTCACAATCCTCCTTCCAAAGCTGACCTGCATCCAAGACAAACAACAACTATGCATGCATACTACTTATATACTAACGGGTTAGAAATCCAAACATATACTGATCAAACTATAAACAGCTCATGAATTGGGATGCGAAAAGCATTCTCTTTATTAATTAAAATGAGTCAACTTACAAAATTTGAGACCAGACACTGCTCCTTGAACCTAATATCGGGCTCCTCTTCTTCTATCCTTCAACTACTTTGCTTTGAATCTCCTTTGGCACAAGGAAAGGCTAAAGGGTTGGGACAATGGGAATACGTAAATGGGTAGAGTTTCTTTGCTATATTTTTCCTCTCTCCAAATGGGACCCCTACCCCTTCTTTTATAGGCTAGAAGGAGCTAGGTATTTGGACGAACCCTCAGCCATGCATGGCTGGGAGTTTCAGTTAACTCACCCATAGATTTTTGTTCCGTCGGCAACATTCCTTTTTTCCATGCTTTTGTCGGTCCACGCGGGCTGTTTTGGGTCAACCATCTTGTACACGCGTGCAGTAATGGATTAGGGCGTGTGGGCCTTTATTCAAGAGGATTTTCAAAGAGTTGTTCAGCAGTGTTTTGGCAAAGAAGGGATATGAGTTGGCCTGATGCCAGGTAAGCATGTGTGGTGCAATTTAGGGTTATAACAACAGGATACCTATGAAGTCGACAACTATTGAGCTCCTCAACGTGAAATTAGGGTGAGATTGAGGAAACTTCGTCCCTGAAATTTCTCATAGCATTGGATTTAGTGGACAAGCAATCGTCTGAACTAAACTGGAAAACTTACGCAACGCATCACTGTTGAACTTTTCAAATTTATAAATCATTACTAAGGATCATAAATACAAGATCTTTTGAAATCATTTCAACCAACTTCAAGCACTGAAAACAAGGGTTAAGGTATCAGTCGTGGCAATCATGACTTGGAGTGGGTGCATGATAATTGTGACAGGTGCTATGGAAATGCCTGCTGAGTGGGAAGCATTCTCCAAATCAAAAAATGAATGCACAGGTGAGTGGGGATGATGAGGTATGCATGCGAGGTCACGAGTGGTGAGAGAGGTGTGTCACATCAGCCTGGTCATGGGAGGTATCAACCTAGGGATAAATCACGAGAGGGAACAAAAAGAATAGACCATGAGCTCATAAGGGTTTAAGGACCAAAAATTGAATTGTGGATCAACACATGAGCTATGACTCAAAGGTTTAGTCATCCTAAGGGGTCCTATCATAATTAACATTTAATGGATAAGAAATTCATTTTAAAGAGAAAATAAGAATCTAAGGTTTTCTTAATTTTTTTTTTTTAACAAAAACAAACTAAGAGAGCCAAGGTGACTTAGTGTTATAACAGATTCACACTAAAATAATAGTAAACATATACATGCAGCATATACATGAAATACCCATAAAAATAAACACAGCTATAACGACACATATGATAACCCATAAAAATAAGCACGTAAATAACAATGCAGCATGTAAATTTATCACACAGTTGACACTTATCTTGGTAAGAATATCACCAACTATGTGCAGAACTTCCACGAACCTCCCAACCTTAGACCACACTATTTATCACTCACAATAGTGAGTCACCTCCAAGCTGGGACTAAAATCCACCCGGGTAAAGGGATTCCTAACCAGACTAAAGCCTCATAGACAATAGGAAAGACTTTGTTTCAGGTGCCAAATCAAACTAAAAACCTACAGTCCCTCATTCCCCACATGCTTGTCCCACCCAGGAAGTGTGTCCCTTCTCTGTTCAATAGTCCTTTGGCTGCCCCACTTCCTTTCTGGGCTTCAGCAACAGGTCAGACAAGACATCTCAGAGCACTGTAGCTACAATTTAGCACCTTGAGGAAATCAATTCCCATCAATTCTCTCACCCAGAGAATTGCTCATGGGCCTAACAACCTGCCTCTTCAATATTCCATGGGCCTGACAACCCGCTTATTTAGTCCAACTCCCAAGCTAATCAGATACACCAACTCAAAATGGCTATGGATACAAGTTCAGGTATAGTCATGAAGATATGAAGGATAGCTCAATGGGTGTGTGCATTCTCATGGATGATTGACTGGATCGTTGAATGATGGAAGGAAATGATGGGAAGAATGATGGAAAAGATGGGAAAATGAACTAAGTCCCAACAATATGTATGCATGTCCCCAACTTGACACTTGTCATGTTGGGGGATACTTTGGCCCCACTTGTCCCCAACTTTAGAACTTAGGATAAAATAATTATCCATACTTTATGATTTAAGAAATATTAATATAATATTCCTTTTTGGCTTAAGCTCCCTAGATTAGCCCTTTTCCTTAAATTTTAAGCCCCTCCCTTTCCCTAACCAGTGGAGTTTAGTCCCCCATCTCTTTTATCGGGGTCGGTCTATGTGCAGTGATGTATTTATATTAATTATGAGACATATACAAAAGGTAAGCGCATTGGACTTTAACATATAGGATCTCTAGCCTAATCAAAACATAAGCATCCTAGCTTATAATAACTGGCTCACCAGCCTATAAAATGCATCATATACACAAAGGCTACATGGCCTCAAAATCATGCGCACTTATGTTGTTGCGTGCGGTATCCTGGAATGTGCAAATTTCATCATTTTACTGCACAGTACATGCGTGCACTATGCCATGAAAGGTGCATACAAAATGATATCAAACAACTCACCAGCTTAAGTACATTTTCATTTACATTACAATTGGTTTTAGCCTAGGGATATTACAATCCCCTCCCCTTATTTATGCATTGTCCTCAGGGCATCATGTACCCATATACAACAAAATTTCAAAAATCCTCAAAAAGATGCGGGTATTCTACCCGCATTGCATCCTCATGCTCCCAAGTAGCATCCTCAAGACCATACCAGGTCCATTGGACCTTTACAAGCCCTATGGATTGATTCTAGAGCTGTTTGTTTTTCCAGTCCATAATGCATACCGGATGCACTTGAAAAGAACCTTCTTGCTCCACCTGAATCGCATTCCAATCAATAACATGATTAGCATCAGGTATATATTTCTTGAGTAATGATACATGGAATACATTATGAACAAACATAGATGCAGGCAATGCAATCATATAAGATACTGGACCAATCCTCTCCGGGATTTCAAATGGCCCACAATAGCGAGCTGCCAACTTTGAACAATTTACCAAATTCAGGGAACTTTTGTTGGCTTTCATTTTCAAGAATACATGATCACTCACTTTAAATTCCTTGTGATTTTTGCCCTTATCAACATAGCTTTTTTGCCTGTCTTGGGCAGCCTTTAAATTTTGTTTTATTTTTATCATTTGCTCCTCCATTTCCTTGAGCAAATCTGGCCCAGCCACTTCTCTATCTCTTGGGTTATGCCAGCTTACTGGTGTGTTGCACTTTATACCATAAAGTGCCTCAAATGGGCTCATCTTTAGAGATGCTTGGTACCCATTGTTATAAGAAAACTATACCAAGTGTAGTTAGTCTTCCCATTTCGATGTTTTATCCATCACATACATCCTCAACATATCCTTAATCAATTGATTCACACTCTTTGTTTGTCCATCCGATTCTGAATGATAACCTGTGCTAAAATTCAAATTTTTTCCAAATCCATTAAATAATCCCTTCCAAAATTTTGAAGTAAATTTTGGATCTCTGTTAGACATAATTGTCTTAGGTATGCCATGTAATATAGAAATTTCCTTCATATAAACATCAGCAATGTTTTATGCCTTGTGAGTGAGCTTAACTAGAACAAAATGGGAAGCTTTAGTAAGCTTATCCACCACCACCATGATAGAATCATGTTGTTTGTTTCTTCTAGGAAGTTTGGTAATGAAATCCATGGTTACAAATTCCCACTTCCACTTAGGAATGGGTAATGGTTGTAGCAAACCAGCTGAGTGTCCATGCTCAACCTTTACCTTTTGACATTCCAAACATCTGGCAATAAAATCAACAACCTCTTTCTTCATGCCTAGCCAATAATATTGGCTTTTGACTGCTGCAATAGTTTTCTGATATCCTGGGTGCCCAACATAAGGTACATTATGTATTTCTCCCAATATCATATTTTTCAATTCCTGAGAATTTGGTACACAAATTCTTCCCCTATACATGAGAATTTCATCATTATCTAGCTTGTACTCTTCAATTTTATAAAATACCTTGCTGTAATTTTCCTACTAATTCCTTGTATTGCAAATTTGATTTGGCAACCTCTGTAATTTTGTCTTTCAAATATGATTGGTACATGCTAATGGTTGTAGCATGCAATTCATGTACTCTTCTGTTGAGTGCATCAACCACTTTGTTCTCTTTTCCCTTGATATTCTTTATATCAAAATCATATTCACTTAGAAATTCTAACCATCTGGTTTGCCTAGCATTTAGAGTTGGTTGATCAAATAAATATTTCAGACTATTATGGTATGTTCTTAGCTCAAACCTTTTCCCCATGAGGTAGTGTCTCCATTTCCTCAAGGCATGCACTATGTCTACCAACTCCAAATCATGAGTGGCATAGTTTCTTTCATGCTCCTTCAACTTCCTTGATTCATAACATATAACAAACCCATTTTGACTGAGGACTCCACCAAGTCCCTCCTTTCATGCATCTGTGTATACAATGAAGTCTTCATTTGGGTGTACAATCCTTAGTATTGGAGCACTTGTTAATATTTTTTTCAAGTGTTGGAAACTCTTTTCACAATCCAATGCCCACTGAAACTTCACGCCCTTATTTTGTAAGGAAGTGATTGGGTGTGAAATATTTGAGAATCCTTCAATAAATCTCCTGTAGTAGCCTACAAGGCCCATGAATGATCTTACTTCTGTCACATTCTTTGGCTCTGACCATTCTCTAATGGATTCTATCTTCTCAAGATCCACTTCTATCCCATCCTTTAAAACAATATGCCCCAAATAATGAATTTGCTTCTGATAAAAAGAGAACTCAATTTGGTATACAACTGATTCTCCCTTAATACTTGCAACACCATTCTCAAATGGTGTTCATGCTCTTCTTCTGACTTAGATTATATAATAATGCCATCCAAAAAGACAATGACAAACTTGTCTAAATATTCTCAAAAAACACCATTCATTAAGCACATGAAAATAGTTGGTGCATTTGACAACCCAAACGACACCACTGTGAACTCATAATGACCATACCTTGTCCTGAAGGTAGTCTTGCTGATATCTTCCTCTTTAATCCTTACCTGATGGTATTTTGACCTGCGATCTATATTTGAAAATATCTTTCCATCCTTCAATTGATCAAAAAGATCATCAATCCTTGGCAAATGATGCTTGTTCTTAACAGTCACTTTATTCAACTCTCTGAAATCAATGCAAAATCTTAATGTTCCATCTTTCTACTTCACAAACAAGACTGGAGCACCCCAAGGTGACACACTTGGGCGTATATACCCCTTCTTCAGAAGCTCTTCAAGTTGCATTTGCAACTCCTTCATCTCTGGTGTACTCATTCTGTATTGAGTCTTTGACACTGGAGCTACTCCAGGCATTAAATTTATAGAGAAATCAATATCTCTCTTTGGGGGTAGTCCTGGTACCTCCCTGAACACATCTTCAAATTTTTCCAATACTGCATAATCTTCCAAATTTGGTAGCGTATCTTTAGGTGTCTCTTCCATATGTACTGCAAATATTTGACACCCTTTTCTGTAACATTTCTTCAGCTGCAATGCTGAAATTTATCGTATGGTTACTGCCCTAGGAATTCCCTACACCTTCCTTAGGGTCCCTTCCTCATCCAAGCAAGTAAATGCCTTGTTATGGTAGTCTAGGATGGCTTGTTGTTGGTCCAACCAATCCATCTCAATTAGACAATCATAGGAACCTAAAGGCAATATGTTCAAATCTTCCCTCGTGTTCAGTCCATTCATGTTCATAAGACATGACTTAACCATCTCATTAAATTTTCTTTTGGCTCATGTAGCCAGCTACACCAACCAAGATTTCCCATGCTTTCTTCTTGGAAAATGCAAATTTTCCACCATCTTAGGATCTATATAACTATGATTAGCTCCTGAATCAATTAAAATAGCAATGGTTTGGCTGTTGATCATACCTTCCACTTCAATCATATGTGATTGATACTCTGCTTGCTTGTTGTCTAGAGCTGCATAGATCCTTGGTACATTTCTACCTATGTCCTCCACTATTTCAGCTTGTTGTACATTGTGAACAGTTCTCCCTTTTTCACCTCTGTGAGGACAATCGCTGAACATGTGATCTCCTTTACAACCCCAACATTGAATAGGTGGCTTCCTTGGCCTTTGACCCCCTTTTTCAATCGTTCTGGGCTCTCTAGGAGTTTTTTGTGCATGTGGATTATTTCTGAAGAATGGTGGCTTAGATCCCTTCTTCCTCTGATCCACCTTGAATTTATTTTTGTCTTCCCAAGCTTTTTGGAAAGTTGGCCTTGATTTTTGTTGATCATATAGGAATTTATCTTGCCTTATGGTCTCCTCCAATGTCTTGGGATCATCATACTATATTTTGTCACTGATGAATGATGGCAATCCACTCAAATACCTTTGAATATTAACTGTCTCATCCTTGATGGTAGAGACATACTTCAACAGTTCTAGAAACCTTATCTCATATTCATCTACTGTCATACTCCCAAGCTTGAGTTCAAAGAACTCTTTCATTTTCTTGTGATAGTATCTTTTAGTCAAGTATTTCTTCTCAAAATACTTCTTGAATTCTCTCCAAGTAACACTTTTCTCTTTAATGTGTTGCACATGCACAAGCTGATCCCACCACCTGGATGCCTTTCCCTCGAGTTGATAGATAAAAATTCTACCTTCTGCATGAGAAGAATAATTTTGCAATTGAAAATACTTTCTCATGCCCAACAACCATGTCTCTGCATCTTCACCCTTCTTGTGCTCACCCTCAAATGTAGTAGGTTTGATTTTGTTCATTTCTCCTCGTAGCTCATCCACCCCAAACCCCTTATGCTTCCTAACAGGAGATGGAATTGAGTTGTTGTGTGATCTCTTATTGGAATGTCTCGAGGAGTGGTAGTGATGTCTGCTAACACTTCTGGTTCTTCTTTTCTCATCAGGAGGCTTGTGACTTCCATATTTGCTTGAGCCACACTCCTTGTCCAAATTCTTTTCTATTCGGTTCAAGCTCTGCATTAACTTCATGTTGAAGTCATCCTACTGCTCCTTGGATTTCATAAGCCTTTAATTATCATATTTATGTCTTTGGACATCCTTCTGCAAATTTTTAATGGTCTCTGCCATATTCATGTTTTCATTCCTTTGATCTCCATGTCCATTGGAGTTTGTTCCTTCAATGCCCAAATGGACATCCATCCCTGTAATCTCATCCTCCTGAATGTAAGTCCCCTATTCCTCTTCCATTCCTCTGGAATCTATGCTGATATTGATCTGATCTAGTTGTTGTTAACTCTGCAAAATGTGCAGCCAACAAAACTTTGTCAGGCTAACTGTTTCAACAATTTTATGAAAATATGAACCATTTTGGTTCAATAATATATATCAGAACTATTTCTTCTGATTTCCTGGAAAGTTGAATTCCCTCATAAATTTTATGGGTGGATAATTAGATTCCACTTTCCAACACCTTTCCAATGCCTTCTTCCATGCTCAATTCCAAGTCTTGAGCAGAAAGATATGGCTATTTAAAAATTCCCCATTAATTTTTCTGTTCATTTTTCAACTTGGCGCAACTCTGCGTTGTAATATGCATTTTTACTCCTACTCCTTTGGAATTTTCGTAGGAGATAAATTGGGTTTCCTCATATACATATTATGGACACTCTATCCAAGTTTCACCTCTTTCTGGGTTGTAGGATGCTAGTTACAACTTACTGAAATTCTAGGCCAATTTGTGTTTTTGGTCTAGAATGCTACAGGTGCCTTATTTTCCATATTAAATATTTTTAACATGCCTAGAAATTTAATTGAGCTCTAGGAATGTATTCTATGGCTCAATATATCTCCACTGACTGCTCCTATGCCCTAATTTGATTATGGAGTAGAAATTTATGTCTCTTTGAAGATAGTTGGATCTTAAAGTTTACCCTTTACTGTTTGTGTTGTAACTTTCTCATAAAAGCTCCGTTTGACGAACAGTTTACACCATTAGAAAGCTCTCTCTGAGCTATTTTATTTGAACTAAAAAGGCAAAGTGTGCCTTATCACACTTTCTTCTCGTGGTTTTCGAGTGCCTAAAAACACTCTTAAGGGCCTCAAAAATGCACTGCAAAAAGATGACGTTCAAATGATATAAAATGTCGCAGAAAATTGTTGGTTTTCTGTTGTAGTTCACCCTTTGAATGACTTCATGTGCACAAATTCAACATGTACACCCATATTTACCATGTGCAACAACATCACAAGGTAAATCGTGCTTCGCGCACCTATAACCACTGTGTATCACTTCTTTGTCACGCCAATAACTTGCGCGCACTACTTATGTGTCGCGTGCCAATATCCACTGCACGCAGTTTCGGTTCTTGCACTATTCCCTGTTGCGCATAGTTTTTGTATCGCGCACTGATATTTTGTGTGCATTATACTCCACATGTTGCACCATGCCATATTTTATTACATCTCCACCACGCACCAAAACTCTGCGGGCACCACTAACTAAACTGTCACGCGACAACATATACCCACATTGCGTGTGCACCAACAAAACTCCTTTGCACTCTGCCAACACTACGCACACCATGTGCATTATTATTATGTGTGTGCACACCGCACAATGTCAAATTTATCACGCAGTACTGTACACCAACATTTTTTTGCGCGGTGCTGAAATTTAGCGCGCACACCCGCACACTAACATTTTTTCCGTGCGACACCGAAATTTAGTGTGCACACCTGCACACTAACATTTTTCCACGCAGCACCAAAATTTAGCGCGCGCACTAGCATGCCAATATCTTGCCACGTAGTGCCAAATTTTACCTATCACAAGCTTTTCACTGCGCATCATGTATTTTTAGTGCACCCTCCTGCGCACACTCATTTTTATGCTTATCAATTCCTTGTGAATTCCACTGCATAAATTGAGGCTTTTGCTTAACTTTTCCCCAATTTACCCTAGACATTCTGCAACTATGAAATTCGTTCAATTTCACCCCAATAACACCAATTCAAATTATGCAACAACAAATCATTGTAGGTTGACATTTCTGGAACACATTTACCAAAAATCAATTCATGAATTGAGAATTTTAACCACTAAACTCACACCATCTGTCATGGCTTCACTGTAACTTCAAATTCTACCCATTCTAGATCCAAATTTTCTAGAACTGATATTAAATCGGGAATATCTCATCACTTGGATGAATTTCTCCATTTTCTCATGAATTTAACAACAGAAATTGGGGATTTTCCCCAATTCCACCCAACTGTTGTTACTTTTTACCATGGACGCTCTACAAACTGAAATTTGGCCACTTCGAAATAAATCCTCTGTGACATTTCGCTTCAACTCAACTTTCTCGACCCATCTAGACTCAGTGTTGAAAACTGAAGCTCTGATACCATATTGTAACATCCCCGACCATCCATGTCGGGACACGCTACACCAGAGAACTCTTATTGTTCTCTATGC
>ML865116.1:0-22175 GCA_009831015.1 Picea engelmannii
CAAAAAAAGGAGCCCGATAGAGATCAATCTGAAGAGGGTTGGGGACATGCTTGTGTGATAAGTGCATTTGATATCCTTGGGAGCTTCAGATCTCATTGAAATTGTAAACCAAGGTAAGTTGCTTCTTGATAAGGGTAAGACTGGAAATGATCAAGTTCAAGGTTTTGGATAAGGATAAAGGGATTCCCCCACTAGCATATCAAGGATGGAGAAGTCACATAAATGAAGTGGCCCGATGAACCTACTCTTGCAAAACAAAAAAATGAGATCAACAATGTGATTAAAAGGAGACTTGACAATATGCCATAAATATTATATTCCCTGCCTTCAAGAAAATTTATAAATGAGTGTTGGGTCTATTCAGTGATAATCATGGTTTTTGTCGATAAGTGTCTTTATACTACATGTGCCAAGTCTCTACTCAAAACAATGATTAGTTATTTTGTGATTTAGAGTTAGAGTTTGAAATAGAAGAGTAGGATTTGCATGCAAAAGCATAAAGATGAAGACATGAAGCACCACATGCAAGAAGGAAGATGCATAATTTGAATTATCAATTAGAAAAATCATCAACAACCAACTCATCCAAGACAACCATCAATTAAGATCAGACCCCCAACTCCGTCAAGATAGATAAAGAATTAACATTGGGATCAAGCAGTATAAGATTAGGCAACAATATCGAAATTTTAGCAGGGAGCCCCTTTCCTTTTGATTGTAAAATAAAAAGTAAAGGGGGGGCGGGGGGAGGTGTTTGTGGCCTCAACAAATGGTGACACACTAGAAAAATCAGTTATATATATCCGTAGAAGTCTAGGGCCTTTACTTTAGATATGAATTTTAAAGATAAGTTCAACAAAATGTAGACAATTTTCCAATAATCATGGGTACCACAATGACGCCAAAATTTTGAAAGATATAATCCAAAATTTCTAGTACTTGTAATCTAACACACCCTTTTCAAAGATCCAATTAGTGAGGTAAATTGTTTTTACTGGCTACCCACTTCATATTGGTTTTGGTTCAACCATGGGTTTTCACTTTTTATCACAAGCAAACATCTACATAAGTGTGTTCCTCATTTCTCTTTTCTCGACATTGATTCACTGTCAACAAGCATCCATAGCCCATGTTATCTCCCAATAAAAATATCTTTTTATTCTTGTCTTAGGTGATTCTTATAGTTTTAATCTCATGAGTCATTAAATAAAGTATGCCCTTCATAAGTCTAGTCAGCAATGTGAGTCATGTCACATAGGGTAAAAAATGACTTAGTGGTTGTCATGGTCATTGTCCTAGGTCATTATGGGTCAAAAGATAAGTCATTTATCTCCTATTGATGATTCATGGGCCATATAAGTCAGTTTTTGTCTTTTTAAAAGCCATCATATGTCTCTCAAATCGCAATTTGACCTTTATCTATCATTCCCCTTCATGATGGTGAGTTTGTAGCACATCTGTGTACTTTTGTACTGGAGGCACTACCAACTCAGCTCATGTTGTCAGCGCAAAGAATCATTTCAGTGTATGGTGCACTACAAACTCGGAGGGAAAAGGCCCTATTTTGAAATTTGAATTTTGCATGAGGAAAACTATTAAAAGGAGGTGTACCCGAGTTATTTTGACCATCATCAAATCACTAAAGGTCTCTTCCACAATTGTAGCTCGCCATCAAAGGGTTTTAAGGTTTGCATACATTCAATAAATTCCTTCTTCAATGGGATATTTTTTCTCACCATTTCATGTGCAGAGACAATTTAAGTAGGTTGTCATTTCTCTCATGGCACTAAGGAAGGACCCCATTCCTAGGAAAAGGTCAGGATCCCTATTCATATTTGAGCCTTCAGACACTTTATTGATTGAGCAATATATTAATCATGTCGACTCCTTCAAATGTTTGGGTTGTTGGAGGTTTTGCCAGAAATTGCAAGGATACCATCTGGAGATATCAAGGGACTTTGTACAGAACTACAAGGGTAGAAAAAAAAAATTGGTCCCCTATAAATCCATGTGACAGTAGATATGATTGTTGAAGTGACAGAGATCCCTAGGATAGGGGAATAATGGTTCAAAGTAAATAAAATTGAAAAGGAAGACTAGTGCCAAGATATGCTCAGACCTGAACACAGAGGAGCTGATCTAGTAAAGGATGTCCCTAGGAAATGGCCGATAGAAGATTATGACAAGATATTATTCACCATTCAAAGGTTTTTCACATGTGATGGAAGATGCAACTGGGTTTTGCAGTACCATTTCAAGCTCCTTCTCCATTTCACTGGTAAGAAAGAGATAGAATTATCCTTTTTCCTCTTCAAGAGTTTGCAAAGGATGATTTCATTTGCACAAAGAAAACCTGATAAGCTTCATAAGTATATCTTCCACCATGATCTAATTAAACTTATAGTTCTTGAACAGTTGAAAAAGGAAAGAAAGGATTGGCCTACCTTATTGTTTGTATCAAACTACCACATTGATTTGCCTCCTTCTCCTCCTAAACACAAAGCCTCTAAGAAGAAGATTGCAAAACCTCTGATTGACTCCTCTGTCCCTTCATCTGAGATACCACCTCCTATTGACCCTCCTTCTCCCTCATTTGAAGTAGCACTATATTATGCCCCTTCTTCTCTTATACCTAAAATAGCCCAGCCTTCTGGTTCTACTGTCCCCCATGCATCTAAAAAACCTCAACCTTCTCAAAATATTATTCCTTCAAAACCCTCACTTGCCCAAGTCTATAGAAGAAATAAGAGAAAAGAAAAGGCCCAAGAAACTGTTATTGAAGAACAAGCATAACCTCTTGTAGAGCTCCCTTAGATGGAAATTGAAGACAATCCCCCAATTATCCAAGTTGAAATTGACACGCTAGTTGTCAAAAGGTCCTCAAGGAGGAAGCTTGTTTTAGTAGAAGAGTCTATTCAAATCAGTGATATGGTAAATCCTAGTGCTAAGTTGTCAAAATTTAAAGCTTCCCCTCTTGAAAAGGAAGCATTGGAAGCCATAGTCCAATTGAGAGAATATCCACCAGAGCCAGCTTCAAAGGCAGAGCAGGGACCTAGAGAGGATTGGACTCAATTGTTCAAGGAGGCAGACAGTCAGCTTAAAGAGGTCCAAGAAAAGAATCAAAAGTTACATAAGGAAAATATCACACTTGGTACACAATTGACAAGCCAAGTAAATGAACTCATAGAGGAATGCAATCAGCTGAAGAAGAACATCAGAAGAAAGAGGGTTCAGAAGAAGCAATTGGCCAATATATACAAAAAAAACCTCAGTCTAAGAGTAGAGAATAGAAGGCTAATAGAGCACTTATACTTGGCCAAAAATATGCTTAGTAAGAAAAATTTGGCTATCTTCTTGAAGGAAATTACCTCTTCTAGCTCTCCCAAGCTTGATGATTAATTCAAGATGTTTTAAAATTTTGTGTGATTGATGATAGATGATGAAGTAATTTTTATGTTATCTTAATTGGGGATATGTATGGTATATGTGTTGAGAAGAAGCATGAGTAGTCTCAATAGGATCAGTAATCGACATTAATATGTTCATACTTTCTTATTACCTTCCATTTCTGTACTTGTGAGATTGAGCTATTGTTCATTTCAATGTTTATTCTGTGACTGATAATTTCCTTATTAGCTCTGCATAAATAAACATAAAGTCATAATTCATTTGTTATTTATACTTGACCTGTCGCATACATTATTGATGAATGTGGTAATGTTGATATAATGAGTTTCTTTCATTCATCTCAGTTAACAACTTTCTGAGCAGTACCCTTTTGGTGGCCTTGTTTTGTCCCGATTTATCCAAATATATATTGAATTAAAGATTGAGTGTGTGAGGTATTCACTTTGATCCATTTTCTACATACATCTTTAATCATTCTGATAAAGTTACCAAGCTCTCTTGATCTACAACCTGAAGATACCCCTAGAGTGATAACAAATTGGCACCATTATCAGGGAAAGGAGTGTGAAGCAAGCTTCCCTGGGAGACGACATAGTCCCAACTTTGATGATAGACAAAGGCTGGGCATCATAAGTTCAGTTGTAATGTTCTATCTGGCAACTCCATTGGTGAATTGTGGCTCCTAAGAAGGCACATACTCGAGAAAATCCTCAGCAGCCACTAACTGATCCAGTATATGATCCTAAGAGGATCATCAAAGAGGGAAAGGCATTATAGAAGGGATCTTCCAGTTCAGGTAGATCCAGAAATCCCTCTCTGTCTTTTCCAAAAAATCCATTAATAAAACCAACAATTGTTGAAGCTATAAGTTCATAAATTGATAGTGAAAAGATAGTTTCAGAAATTTAAGGATTATCTGATCTAACTCAAGAAGATAGTTTAGCTTTTGTTGTAGAAGACATTTTCTCATCCTCTGTAGAATCTTCTCAATCTGAAATTGAACCCAATTCATCCTATATTCATACAAATCTTATTGCAGTTGAGCTTGCCCTACATGAATTGTCTATAAAAGGAGAAGAATACCTTTCCAAGATATTATCTGAGTTTTACAGAGCTTCTTATTTTCCATCTTCCATTGCAAGTCCAAGAATACCTTCTTCTCTCATTACCTCACCCTCATCTTCAATATCAGCCTCATCTCAATCCCTAGTAATTCAAACTTCTAGTGCATCTACATTTGTTGTTATCATGACAACAACACCTAGAAATCCCACTAAGATGGAAATAATTATAGCTGCTAGATATGCCCCTTTAGTATTTCCTAATCCTCTAAACGCAATGCCTACTAGAGACTATCAAAAGTATATGCCAAAATTTTCAAGGGTAGAAGAGGTCATAGCTGAAGAACCTCTTGAATTGTTTTATAGTTATGTTGATAATTTAAATATCACAAATGAATATGTATGGATGAGAGTGTTTTTGCAAAGATTATATGGAGAGGCCAGGAACTCGTTTAGAGAATGAACCACGAGATCTATAACATGAATTGAAGTTTTTGATGATACTTTATTAAAACAATGGGGGGATAAGAAAGACTTTTTGTAATACATTACAAAGTTTGGGAACTTGAGAAGGGAGAGTGGTCAATTAGTGTCAGACTTCACCAAAAAAATTAATAAAATGTACAGTAAGATCTAAGCTGAGATCAAGCTTATTGCTACCTCTACAAAAATCACATATGCCAATGCTTTTGATGCTGAATTTTGTTTGCTATTGAGAGAAAGGAGGTATGTTACATTGGCTGACATGCAATATGCAACACTTGAAGAAGAATCTAATATCCTTTCTACAGAAAAGTTGAAAGGCAGAGGAGAGAAGAGAAAACAAAAGGGAGAATCCTCCTCATCAAGTGTTGATCCTAATATTGAGAAAATGGCTAAGATGATTGAGTCTTTTACTTCAGAATTGTCCTGGATGAAGCTTAAGAAAACGCATCCTGCAAAAGGTAGAGAGACTAATACTTTCATTCCTCAAAATCCAAATCCATATAGGAGAAATAATGAGCAACATCAGATTTTACAGAGGAATAGAAATGCAAATGAATATCAGAATATCAAAACCCCTTTTCAAAACACAGTAATGGAGGAGGAGCAACCTGAAGAATATGATGAGATGCATTGTTTGGGAGACAAAGGGGATACTTCTTTCTTGACACATGCTGCCTATGAAGAAGATTTGTTTAGTCAACAAGCTAATCAAGATTCAAATGAGGAATCTATTTGTCAAACCGATGATCAAAATAGATATAATCTGAGATATAAGAAGAGTAATAGTAAGCAAGATGAAAAAGCTCCTACCAATAAAGTTGTTTCCCTTGCAAAAAAACAACCAAGAAAAGATCAAGCTCAAGCCAAGAATTAAGTACTTCTTAAAGCTCATGTGCAAGAGGTAAGGAACCCTGACAAAGTCCCTTTCTCTTTTAGTTTTGAATTAGAAATTCAGAAGGTTAAAATCCCCATACCACTCATGGAATTAATGAAGAATGAGGCCTTCAAACAAACCATCCTCAAATCCCTTGAGCCTAAACCCATGCCAAGTGTTGCTGATGTTGAAAATCTCCAAGATGACAAGCCTACCATTGTCCTTAGTCCAATATTTGAAGACTGTGAGGAAACCTCTCCACCATTCTTTGTTTCCTTGAACCTCCATGATAAAATTCTACATAAATTCCTTTTAGATATAGGAGCCTCTCATAATCTCATGCCAAATGAAGTTACGGATGAGTTGGGTTTAGATATTACCCAGTCTTATCATGATTTATTTTCATTTGACTCTAGGAAGGTCAAGTGCCTTGGTTTGATAAAAGATATATCCATATCCTTATCTCAGTTACCAATGAGAAGCATGGTAATGGACATTGTGGTAGTTGATGTACCACCCAAATTAGGTATGCTCTTGTCTAGAGCACGGATAAAGAGGCTAGGGGGTACCTTGCAAAATGACCTTTCTTATGCATATGTCCCTCTTTTTGGAGGAGAACAAAGGAGATTGTATAGGGAATATCAATTGGATTATATAATCAGTGATGAGAAGGAGCCTACTAATCATCCCACATACTCAGTTGATACAGGTTTGGGGTCTTGTATACTTCAAATTGATGATTCTTTGTCATCATCATTACAACTCATAAAGCCTATTAGAAAATATCTAGAAGTGGAAAGCACTCCTATATGGAACATGTTTTTTGATGGTGCTTGTTCAAAAGAGTTTGCAGGAGCAAGTGTTGTCTTTATTTCACCTTCAAAAGAAACAATTCATTTGTATTTCAAATTGCATTTCAAGGTGACAAACAATATAGCAGAGTATGAGGCCTTGGTCTTGGGCTTGAACGCTGCTAAGGACATGAATATTCAGGGGTTGAAAGTATTTGGAGGGGTTTAAAGTATTTGGGCATGTCAAGCTTAAGGCATACACAGATGAGGTATGTAATCTCATTGATTCTTTTCTAGACTTTAATATTTCATACATTCCTAGATCTATGAATCAACTTGTTGATTCATTAGTTGTCTCAGCGAGTACTTTTAATCCACCTATGCCAACAAAGCTAAATTATGAAATCCAAGTCAAATAAAGACCATCCTTGCCAGATAATGTAAAATTTTGGAAAGTTCTTGATGATGATGAGGAATTGGTCAGATTTTTAGAAATCGTAGATGAGTTTTCAGCCCTCCATATAGATAATGAAAATGAAAATGTTGAGAAAGTAAAAAATCCTAAGTTGAAAAGAAAAATTGGGCACCATGATATCATTCAACTCCCCAATAATCCAATCCCTAGAGGATTAGTACCTCTTGAGAAGATTTTTTATCATAATGATGTTCCTTTGAAACCTGATAAGAAAGAGGAAGACCCTGTTGTTTTTCAGTACAATTTAGGAGAAGAAAAATGCCCAAAAACTATAAATCTGTCCACATAGTTGATTGCAGAACTAAGAGATGAATATGGCAGCCTGATGAGATAATTTTCAGACATTTTTGCATGGGAGTACAGTGATTTAAATACCTATGACACTCAAGTGATTGAGCATAAAATCCTTCTGATGAAAGAAGCCACTCCTTTTAAGAAAAAACTATGATCTAACAGTACCCTTCTTCTACCCATAATGGAAAAAGAAATCAAAATATTGAATGCTCAAATTATTAACCCACTAAGATATTCTTAGTGGGTTTCTAATCTAGTTCTTATTAGGAAGAATAATGGGGAGATTAGGTTGCGTTTTGACTTCAAGAACTTGAACAAGTGCTCTAAAAAAGACAACTACCCTTTTCCCAAGATGGAGCATATCTTACAAAGAGTGTCTGGAGCTAGTGTCATGTATTTTATTGATGGGTTTTTAGGCTATAACTAGATCTCAGTACAACTAGATGACAGATAAAAGACTACCTTCACAACTCCTTGGGGTAATTTTATGTATGCAAAAATTCCCTTTGGGATTATGAATGTTGGGGCCACATTTCAAAGGGCCATGGAAATTACCTTTGTAGGTGAAAAGGATAAGTTTGTTCTGATATATTTGGATGATCTAACAGTGTTTTCTCACAACCATAAAGAGCATTTGTAGCATTTGAGGAATACATTCTTGAAGTGCAGGAGGTATGGGATTTCTTTAACTCCAAAGAAGTCTCAGTTTTCATTAAAATAAGGTAAGATTCTAGGACACATAGTGACTGCTGAAGGAGTAAAGATTGACCCTGCAAGAGTAGAAGATATTCAGAAGATATCAATTCCAAGATCTAATAAGGACATCCAATCATTTCTTGGTAAGATTAAATTCATTAGGATATTTATTCCTAATTTTTCAGAGTTGATCAAACACATCAATGACATGCTAAGGAAGGATTCAGAAGTTAAATGTCATGATGCAACAAGGGATTCTTTTAAATCTATCAAGAAAGCTCTTATGTCATCTCCTACTTTGATCAACCTTGACTAATGTAAATATTTTTACATTTTTTCATTTGCATCTAATGACACCATTGCAACAGTGTTACTTCAGAGAAATGATCAGGGGTATGAATAGCCAATGGATTTCTTCAGCAAGACATTAAGAGATGCGGAGGTAAAGTATGACCCTATTAAAAAACAAGCCTATGCTTTGATCAAATCACTTAAGGCTTTTAGGATCTATATTTTGCATGCCAAAGTAATAGCTTATGTACCATCTAGTTCAGTTAGAGATGTAATCATTCAGCCAGATATAGATGGTAAAAGAGCCAAGTGGATTTCCAAACGCATTGAGTTTGGCATTGACATTGAGCCAACTAAATTGATCAAGGGTCAGGGTTTGGCAAAGCTTCTTGCTGAGGAGAATTGTGAGGTGTTGGGAATTAATTTTATCAACATAAATGCAGAGGATGCACAATCAAAAATTTGTATTGAAAAGTACAGTCATGATCTTCCAGTTTCGAAAAATTTGTCCTCATGTGGGTGGTACAACAGTATAATACAATTTTTGCAGACCCTTGTAGCCCCTCCAGATATGAATCCTACACAGGTGAGAGCATTAAAACTCATGGCAATCAAGTTTTGTATTAATGAAAATATACTTTATTGGAAAGACCACTCTGGGATGTTGTTAAGATGTCTTGATAAAGAAGAATCAGTTCAGGTTATGCATCCATTTCATAGCAACAATTGTGGTGGCCATCATTAATGGAAGACTACATCCCACAAGATTTTGAGGGATGATTACTATTGGCCATGTTTATTTTTTGATGTTTGTTCCTATGTTAGGACGTGTGACAAGTGTTAAAGGTTCACTGGAAAACATTAGCTAAAATCCCTTCCATTGAAACCCATTGTATTCACTAGACCTTTCCAACAATGGGGGTTGGACTTTATTGGAGAGATACACCCATCATCAACTGGCAAACATAGGTGGATCCTAGTGGCAACTAATTATTTTACAAAATGGATTGAGGCTATTCCCACCAAGAATGCCACTCATTCTGTTATCATAAATTTCTTGAATGATTATATCTTTTCTAGATTTGGTTGCCCAAAAAGACTTTTTACTGACAATGCAATTGATTTTAAAGCTGATGTTTTGGTGAAGTTATGTGAAGACATGGGTATTAAGCTAGTTTACTCAACTGCTTACTATCCTCAAGGAAATGGCCTTGTTGAATCATCAAACAAAATCCTAGTGAGGATCATTAGAAAATTACTTGAAGAATATCAAAGGAGTTGAGATTCTAAATTAAAATTTTCACTATGGGATGATAGAGTGAAAAATAAGAAGTTCATTGACACTTCTCATTTCAAGATGGTGTATGGAACTAAAGCCATTTTTCCTATCCAAATAGCATTACCTGTTGCAAAATTATTTTAAGAAGAAGAAGGGGAACCAAATGATTTGGTTAGAAGGATTCTTCATCTAGTTGAACTTCAGCAGATAAGGGAGCAGTTAATTGAGAAGATAGAGCTACATCATAAGAATATGAAGGAGAGTTTTGATAAAAGGATAAGGAAGATGTTTTCCAAACAGGGGATCTTGTCTTAAAGTGGGATGCTTAAAGACGGGATAAAGGCAAGCATGGGAAATTTGACACATTGTGGACTGGACCTTTCATCATCACTCAAGTGCTACAGAACAACACTTTTCTCTTGCATAATCTAGAAGGTAATGAAGTATATGGTGGCCCAGTCAATGGGCATTTTCTCAAAACCTATTTCTACTAAGGATTTTTAAGCCTTCTCCATTGTAAATATCTTTTATTTTTCAGTTTTAGTCTCATAATAACTCCATGCCCAATGGAAAAACATTTTCACTTCTTTATAAGTTTTGTAGGTGATAGGAAAGGAAACTGGTCTTGCGAGTCCTTGGAACCTCACAGGGAGGCTTCCATCCCCAATTAGAGACATATGTTATCTCCCAATAAAATCCTCTTTTTATTCTTGTCTTAGGTGATTTTTGTAGTTTTAATCTCACGAGTCATTAAATAAAGTATGCCCTTCATAAGTCTAGTCAGTAATGTGACTCATGTAACATAGGGTAAAAACTGACTAAGTGGTTGTCATGTTCATTGTCCAAGGTCATTATGGGTCAAAAGATAAGTCATTTATCTCCTATTGATGAGTCATGGGTCATATAAGTTAGTTTTTGTCTTTTTAAAAGCCATCATATGTCTCTCAAATCACGATTTGACCTTTATCTATCATTCCCCTTCATGATGGCGAGTTTGTAGCACATTTGTGTACTTTTTCACTGGAGGTGCTACCAACTCAGCTCTTGTTATCAGAGCAAAGCATCATTTCAGTGTATGGTGCGCTACAAACTCAGAGGGAAAAGGCCATGTTTTGAAATTGGAATTTTTCATGAGGAAAAATATTAAGAGAAGGTGTGCCCGAGTTATTTTGACAATCATCAAAGTACTGAGGGTATCCTCCACAATTACATCTTGCCATCAGAGGGTTTCAAGGTTTGCATACATTCAATAAAGCCCTTCTTCATTGGGATCTTTTTTCTCACCATTTCTTGTGCAGAGACAATTTAAGCAGGTTCTCATTTCTCTCATGGCACTAAGGAAGGACCCCATTCCCAGGAGAAGGTTGGGCTCCCTGGTCATATTTGAGCCTTCAGACACTTCATTTATTGAGCAAGATATTAATCATGTCGACTCCTTCAAACGCTTGGGTTGCTGGAGGTTTTTCCAGAAACTGCAAGGATACCATCTTGATGTATCAAGGGAATTTATATAGAAATACAAGGGTGGAAAAACAAAAAATGGTCCCCTAGAAATCCATGTGACAATAGATATGATTGGTGAAGTGACAGAGATCCCCAGGACAGGGGAACAATGGTTCAAAGCAAAGAAAATTGAAAAGGAAGACTGGTGCCAATATATGCTTAGACCTAAACATAGAGGAGTTGATCTAGTAAAGGGTGTCCCTAATAAATGGATGATAGAAGACTATGACAAGCTGTTATTCATAATTCAGAGGTTTTTCACATGTGAAGGAAGATACAACTGGGTTTTGCAGTACCATTTCAAGCTCCTTCTCCATTTCAATGGTAAGAAAGAGATATAATTATCCTTTTTCCTCTTCAAGATTTTGCAAAGGTTGATTTCATTTGCACAAAGAAAACCCAATAAGCTTCAAAAGTCTATCTTCCACCATGCTCTAATTAAACTTATAGTTCTTGAATAGTTGAAAAAGGAAGGGAAGGATTGACCTACCTTCTTGTTTGTATCAAACTACCACATTGATTTGCCTCCTTCTCCTCCTAAACACAAAGCCTATAAGAAGATGATTGCAACACCTCTGATTGACTCCTATGTCCCTTCATCTAAGATACCACCTCCTATTGACCCTCCTTCTCTTGCATTTGAAGTAGCACTAGATTTTGCCCATTATGCTCTTACACCTGAAATAGCCCAACCTTCTGGTTCTACTGTCCCCCATGCATCTAAAAAAAAATCAACCTTCTCAAAATCTTATTCCTTCAAAACCATCACTTGCACAAGTCTATGGAAGAAATAAGAGAAAAGAAAAGGCTCAAGAAATTGTTATTGAAGAACAAGAAAAACCTCTTGTAGAGCTCCCTCAAATGGAAATTGAAGACAATCCGCCAATTATCCAAGTTGAAATCGACACAGCATTCCCCAAAAGGCCCTCAAGTAGGAATCTTGTTTTAGCAGAGGAGTCTATTCAAATCAGTGATATGGTAAATCCTAGTGCTAAGTTGTCAAAATTTAAAGCTCCCCCTCTTAAAAAGGAAACATTGGAAGCCATAGTCCAGTTGAGATAATCTCCACCAGAGTCAGCTTCAGAGGAAGAGCAGGGACCTAGAGAGGACTGGGATCAATTGTTCAAGGAGGTAGACAGTCATCTTAAAGAGGTCCAAGAAAAGAATCAGAAGTTACATCAAGAAAATATCACACTTGGTAGAAAATTGACAAGCCAAGTAAATGAACTAGCAGAGGAATGCAATCAGTTGAAGAAGAACATCAGAAGAAAGAGGGTTCAGAAGAAGAAATTAGCCAATATATACAAACAAAACCTCAGTCTAAGAGTAGATAATAGAAGGCTAACAAAGAACGTATACTTGGCCAAAAATATGCTTAATAAGAAAAATTTGGCTATCTTCTTGAAGGAGATTACCTCTTCTAGTTCTCCCAAGCTTGATGATTAATTCAAGATGTTTTAAAATTTTGTGTGATTGATGATAGATGATGAAGTAATTTTTATGTTATATTAAGGGGGGGTATGTATGATATATGTGTTGAGACAAATCCCGAGTAGTCTCAATAGGATCAATAATCGACATTAATATGTTTTTGCCAAGACAAGTCTTCACTTACAAAAAACATTTTGTCATGAATTTTGAAGTTTTCAAGGCTACACAGATTATATCATGAATTATCAGGCCTAAATCAACTCCTTTCAACACCTAGTTCACTCTTCAAATCAATTGTTCACTCATTATTTCCTAAAACAGTCTCCTACAACCAGTTGGTAGCGCAAAGCAGGGTTCCACAGTGTATTGCACTACAAACTCGTCAAATCTCTGTGTGTGAAAGATTTGGTCAAAATTCGACCTGATTTTTAGCAGCCAAATATTGGGTTAGTTCTCTGGCTATTAGAGGTCAATGATGATGGTCTCCTACACCCATTGGGAAGATCAGGCGGAGCTAAGGTCTTGGGATTATTATGGGATATCTATCCCTTGAAAATAGGATCTGAAATCGTATCTTTTGTAATCTTGTAGATTTCTTTTAAACTAGTGTCATTGAGATCCATCCTTTGAGGATCTGACAACTATATTGTAAGAACTATTTAAGCCCATAGAAGCATCAACATTAAGGGTTCAAACTTGAATTCTCATATGTACTCTTTGTGATCCATACCTTTATAAATATATCATGGAATGATAAGTTTCTGCCATTGGATACTGTTCAGACTTTCTTCTTACCTTCCATTTCTGTACTTGTGATCTTGAGCTATTATTCATTTCAATGTTTATTCTGTGATTTATAATTTCCTTATTATCTCTGCATAAATAAACATAGATTCATAATTCATTTTCTATTTATACTTGACCTGTCACATACATTATTGATGAATGTGGTATTGTTGATATAATTAGTTTCTTTCATTCATCTCAGCTAACAAATTTCTGAGCAGTACCCTTTTGGTGGCCTTGTTTTGTCCTGATTTATCCAAATATTTATTGAATTGAACATTGAGTGTGTGAGGTATTCACTTTGATCCATTTTCTACATACATCTTTAAGCATTCTGATAAAGTTACCAGGCTTTCTTGATCTACAACCTGAAGAGACCCCTGGAGTGATAACAACCCCGCTAAAGTTTCCTCAGTATCATACAAGCATATCCATGCTACCAGTAGGTGTCCATATCCCTGATGGGTTTACTTGTACTTCCCACACTTTTAATAGTACTTTCAACTTCCCTTTTATTTCAAAATATGCTCACCCTTTTAGATTTATATATAGATATGCATATGCACATAGGGTGTGTATGATCTGGATTTATGAGAGGAACGAAATGAAAACACAGAATTATAATATGAACACAGAGGCACAATGAATAATAAAATAGATACACTAAAAATTGACTTCTATTAAATAAGAAATATGTTGAAACTGTAAAATGCAAATTGAAAACAAACTTGCTAGAATGGTGGCAGCTTATCTCCGAGAAGATATGTGATGACTACAATCATTCGAAAGAAGATGATTGTTACTATGAGTCTCCAAAGGAATTTTTAACATAAATAAAATCCAAAACCCTAACCCCGGAAGATGAAAAGCCAACAATTTTGTGGACCCCGTTTTGGATAGTTTGGTGTATCAACTTCCCGAGGGCATAATGTTGGCATATGATCTCTGTTTGGGGTGCACGATAGCTCGTTGTAAAGGTATAGATGAGGATATTCCTTTTTGGGTCTCAATCAGAGCCTTTGGATTTCATTGAGGTGCCCGATCATGAAAAATCTTCGTTTAGGCCCTCAATATGGCCCCAAAAGTTTAAAACCTGAAAAACTGCTAAAAATAGTAAATTGCCTGAAGATTGTTTTTATCCAGTTGGAATAGGTGGGTGGCCACTGATATCCTCCTGGATAAATCCTCCTTCCTTAGGAATAAATGGTCTCCATTGCATGGAGTTCCCGCGGGAGAGGGGAAAGCGTTTGATGAATCCAAATCTTGGTGAGCTACTTTCCTTGTTAGAGAAGTTGTGTTGCTTAACTTATTGAAGGTTGTCATGAACCCAATTGTTTGCGGGGTTGAATTAGTTCAACCAACCTTTTGTATCTAGGCTTGAATAGGCAGTGTGTAGGCACCCTTGTAGGTGAAGAAACAATATCTTATTTCTCTTCTACAATATTCTTATGTTGGATAGAAAGTTCTTGGGCCAAGGATGCAGTGGTTGCAATGTCCTTTTGTTCATCGTTTGAACAGATTATGAAGAGGTTGAATTTTGCAGTATGAGATATTACCATGGGAAACTGTTTTGGTGGAACAATAGTTAGAACTACCTTCGGTATCTTGTAGAGCTAACCCCCAGAGTAACAATGACACTACAGGGTCAAGACTCATAAACAACATGACGTTTCCACATATATGGTTGGGCAAAAAGAACATCAAAAAAATCAAGAGGGGAAATATCAAACAATACCTCATCCTTGAAGGGATGGATTCCATAGGACATGAAACACTGTTGGCTGACACAGAGATCTCATCCCTGGTGAGGCCACCCGATGTTGTATGGTTGCAGGTGTGGTGTTGTCGACAATCCCAACTATTTGAAAACCTCTGCTAAGATGAGGTTCTTCTGGATTCTACTATCAACAATGAAATGAAATGAGGTCTCCTCCACCCACATCTATGAATGGAAGAGGCACTCCCCCTCTTCAGGATTTGTTGGTTCTTCTGGTTGAATTGTTGTGGTCACGACAGTAGCAGTGGGGTCTGCATCGATGATCTATCTTCTCCCATTATTTTATGAATCTGATTATGAATCTAGTTTTAGCTATTTTTCTTTGATCTCGACCACTAATGACTGTTTTGAGCGGCATTCATCCGTGTTGTGCTAGGGGATTTTGTGGAAGTCGCACCACTTTTAATTTTCATTCTTCGTATTTCAATTACCCTTTTTTCCTGTGGCTTGGATTGGTTTTCAAGAGGCTGTTTGTTAGAGCCATCTTTATCATTCTTTGGTCATTGTGTATTTGCAGACCCAAACTCCTATTTGTTCTGGTGCCTAAATTTCTGCTATATTTTGACAACATATCGATAGGCAGCTCCCATTGATGAGATGTCTAGAAATTCCATTTTTGTTTGGATGTACCCATGAAAATCCCCGTGGTATTTTAGAACTAGATGCCACTCTGATTCTTTGATACCCAGCTTGGTGCGCAAGGTATGGAAAGTATTTTTGAACTCCGAAAATGTTTGGCCCCTCTCTTTCTGTAGTGTGGTCCATCTCATGCACTGGTCGGCATAGTTACCAACAGGGTAATATTGTTCCTTGAACAAGTCCCTAAAGGAACCCCAAGTGGGTGCAACTACAAATAATGTGGATCCCTTTATTTCCTTTTTCTCACAGAAAGTCCCCCACCAATATTCGACATGGGGGGCGACCTTGAGAAGTGAAAATGTAATATTTTCTCTATTGGAAAAGTTGTGGATAGAAAAATACCCTTATAGAAGGTTTAACCATTTATCTACGGCATCCACATCTATTTTCCCTTAAAATATAGGAATATAAAAATTGATATGTACCTTGAAAGGGGTGGTGCCTCCACTTGAGGTGGATGCATCGCTTGTCAACAATCGTCGAAGGATTTGTACAAATATGTTCATCATCTCGTTCCTCTGTCGCTCAAGGGATTCCTTGAGAAAAAATTTCAAAGGATCTCCTATCCCATAATTTTTTTTTCTCCTGCTATGGATGGTTTCTTGGATGTGTGAGAGCAATTTTCCTCAAGAGAAACAAGCTTGAGACCCAACTCTCTATACCCTGACCACGTCAGGGAAATGCACTAAAAAAATGACAAGGAGCAGACCGCTCTGATACCAATGGTCCAGATTTATTAGCATAACAAAATGAAAACACAAAATTATAATATGAACACATGGGCACAATGAATAATAACAAAGATACAGTAAAACTTGACTTCTATTAAATAAGAAATATGTTGAAACTGTAAAAGGTAGACTGAAAACAAGCTTGCTAGAATGGTGGCAACTTATCTATGAGAAGAGATGTGACGGATATGGTCATGCACAAGAAGATGATCGTTACAATGAGGCTCCAAAGGCATTTTTAACATAAATAAAATCCAAAACCCTAACCCTAGAAGATAAAAAACCAACAGTTTTGTGGACCTCGTTTTGGGTAGTTTGGTGTATCAACTTCCTGGGGGCATAACTTTGGCATACGATCTTTGTTTGGGGTGAACGATAGCTCGTTGGAAAGGTATCTCCGAGATTTTTCATTTAGGGGGGATCAATAAAATTCTATTTCCCTCATTGAGGTGCCCAATAGTGAAAAAAATGGCATTTAGGCCCTCAAAATGGCCCTGGAAGTTTAGGACCCGAAAAAACTGCTAAAAATAGTAAATTGCTAGAAGACCATTTTTTAGCTAGTTGGAATAGTTATGTGGCCATATATATCCTCTTGGATCAGTGTAGGAAGCATGGTGATACAAGAGTTTCTTTGATTTGTCAAGTAGATTTTATTCATTTTAGTTTAACCCACAGGTCTCCCCAAAAACCATCATAGTATTGATTGCTTTATTAATATGAATTTAATGGAGCTTAAAGAAAAGGATAGATAGATACTTTCCCATTCTTATGGATTATCATTGTACACTCAGTAGGAACATGTTTTCCACCATATCTATCAGTCCATACCTACAACTAAAAACTTCATGAATCTTCATTTGTATAGAGCAACCCATGCATCTCATGACTTGCAAAAACAATTCTTCACTATGTGACCAGAATTTGACTAGCCCCTTACTCAAATTTTAAAAGTAATCCTCAAGGTAGACTAAGGAGTCAAATTAGCTCAGGGAACTACCAACATTCAAATTAAAAGATGAAAGCAATATGTCCAAGCAAAAATCAAGTGTTGAGATCAAAAGTCAATTTATGAAAAGATAAATAAGCTAAAAAAACACCTAAAGCTAATATGTCAGTCATCAAGAAAGAATGAAAACTGGCTAAAAAATAAGAATAGAACCCAACAAAAAATAATAAATGTGGGGCAACAACAACGAAAGTGTTTTCAATGAAATCTTGGAAAGTAAGTCAAGGGAAATAGTGAGTCAATAAATGTTAATCATTCAACATCAAGCCCAGTAAAAGGATTCTCATGGTAAGGATCTAAAATGAATAACAAGCAAGATTACGAGAATTAATAATCTAGTGGAAAAAAATTGCAACACAATCCTCCATGTTGGACATTGGGGTCAGTGCTTCTAACGAGTTTCACGACATGGGTTAAACCCCTCTCATGGATCCTAACTCCAAAGATTGTGGAAAAGAATAACACATATGGTTTTTTGTCTAACGAGAATCATAGTCCAACAAATGGTGTCAATTTGATAGGTCCCGAGTTCGAAACTCGTCCGACACACACTGGGGGGAGATTGTTGGACATTGGGTTCAACGCTTCCTGCAAGTTTCACAACATGGGTTAACCCCCTCTCATGGATCCTAACTCTGGTGATTGTGGTGGAGACTAATTCCTGCGGGTTTTTTTCTAACAAAAATCGTAGTCCAACACTCCAATCCAATTGTCACATAGAATTTTCCTTTCATTTAGTGCAACAAAACAAGCTTCCAGGAATCTAGAAAAATGGGTTAATGGATAATTTAGTCAGAAAAAATTTTCAAAAACCAATTACATGAAATATTCCACAAACCCATAAGCTCTGAATATTTCTTGACATAAGCAAGTCCTTTGCATATTATTTTTTTAACAATAAACATTTCATGGAATGTATTTTACCAACATATTACTTTTTTTTCTGCCATAGAAAATCATCAGTAACCACAAAGATTCAAATTATTCAATTTGATAAGAAAAGAGGAGATAATACATTTCTGGAGGTCATCAAAATAATCATTAAAATGACTTCAAACATCAACTAGATTAGGAACCAATATGTGAATATATGAACGAGAATATAGTTCTGATCAATTGTTGATTTAGTGGCAATCTTGGTTGATTAAAAAAGGTATTTCAAATGAATATGAGCAACCAAATTTAGATTAACACTTCCCTAAGTTTCCTTCTTTTCAAGAAAAAAATTCTGAGCTGTTGGTCACACAAGTCATTTCCCAAACTACATAACAAGAGAGAATGGTATAATCAATTCTTAGACATTTTGGGAAAAACGCTTCCTCTAAATGACTACAAAAAACTAAAATAATCCTAAGAAAAACATGATATACTATTCAAAAACTTGAACTATATTGGTTTTCATAAGAATTATGCAAGTTCTAATGCATTCATCAAGTATCCATCTTCTGTCCATTCAGTCAAATATCACAATCTTCTTCCTGATATATAAACACTATGTTCTCTTCTCATAATATTCCCTTTAACATGAGGCTTATTTTCATTGATTTTTTTGAGATTTAGATCCTGTAGACATTCCATATCATTCCTGTAATCAAAATCAATCAAATCAAACAAACAAGACCATTAGACTTCAATTCCATCTATCTTCTAAAGATACTAGTCCACCAACAAACCTTAGTCATAAAAATATGATTCAAAGATTATCAAAATTACACCCCAAGGTATGTGTTTCCTTTGATTATTAATGATAATGATGCGAAACATTCATATGATCATCTTCATTAACCTTGTGAGAGGCAAGCGGAAAACATTGTGTGAATAATAACAATTAAGACACTTTGGTGAGGTGCAAATAATCTCATATCACATCCTAGATGGATTGAATTCCCCATCATGAATGAAAGATATCATTTAGAAATACAAATTGAATTAAATGACCAAAACCTTATTTCCATTGAGTTGAAGTTGATGTTTTGCATGATGGGAAAAACCATGGAATTGATATCCTCAAGTTCCCATGAGTTTTTGAAGTAGAGAAACCATAAATTTCACTTCCTTGAGCTTACATATGGCATATAATATGGAGAAAATGAAATGAAAAAGAATAGTGTGTAGCATGTCTCTCCACTAGATAGGTTTTTCGTTCAAAAGAATGAGGCATATAATATGAAAAACAAAATTAGCAAGCTCATAAGTAAGAGGGATCAAATAAATATATTCTAACATAATACAAACATGCTTATCTTCCCAAGTTATGAATAAATCGAGTTTTGGTTCAAGGAGTGTTGAAAAGTGTGGGCCTAATAAATTGATGAGTTACATCCCATGAAAAATTCACATCTTGAAACTTATTATCATGGCTAAGATGAAAATAAATGTTGAGAGCTTGAAATTTGGAATCTTAGAAGTTGCATGAAGAATTATCACCGAGGGATTTATAACTCCCAAGCATTTGAATGGCTTTAACATTGAGATAAGTCTGCAATAATCAACCATGATAAAAATCAGATCAGTCAGGAATGCAACCAGAATGAGTGATTTGAAATCAACAAATCCAAAGGATAGAAAGATACATTCCAAGAAAATATCATGTCTGAAATCCTCATTGAACTGGTAGTGCTAAGATTGAGTCTTTAGTCGACTAGTGAATTTGGGAATAAAATGATGGATTCTCAAGAAATTTATGGAGTGGATATCAACAAAAATATTTAAATAATTGTATTGTCCACATTGTCAAAACATTTTTCCAAGGAGCTTGAAAAAATATCTCTCTCTAATGTGTATAAGAGGAAACTTGGATTACGAAAGATGAAATATCAAAGGAAAAATCATCCTTAAAAGGCCATCTGAATAGAGAATGAGATATGTGTAGCTAAAATTCAAAAATTAAAACTAAAGGCGTTGAAAGAGAAATAACTCAAAAGGAAAATCATCCAAGCTTACTTTGCTAAGAGAACTCTATATAGAAATTTGTGTTGGTTGAAAGTAATCAAAGAAAATAGTCAATGGGAAACGAAACACTTAGATAAATCAAAACCCATGATAAAATAATCATCCAAAGGAATTACAAGGAGTTGTAGTGGCTTGTATTTCAAATGGGTAGAAAGTAATTAATCAAAACTTCCATTCACTATGTATGGAACAACAAAATCAAAACTTAAAAATAATCTCAGTCGAGCGAAGTTTTCCAATTAGAATCATGTAGATATGAGTAGGAGACAAATATGAGTTCTCATTCTCACCACAAGAGGGATGGAATAGTATATTTATTTAAAATATCCCACTTGCGAGATGAGGCAATCCTTGAATTTCTTTTTAACATGGTGTACATGCAAAAAATCAATGATCTGAAAATTACACAACACATAGAAAATTTTGAGGATGAGATAAAGTAAAATTTTTCCATATCAAAATAATTTTGGACCTAAAAATACATTCAAGGAAAATCAACATGCAATCCTTCTATTTATTTCCACCTTTGCTGAGAAACTCATTCAATGTTCATCTAATAGTAAAAAAGAAAAGACAAACATAAAACTAACTAAAAAAATAGAAAGAAAAGCTAAACCATGCAAAGGAAACACAATTGGCCTATTCTATCCTACTCCTATCCTACACTACACTGGATGAAAATAATGAACTATGTAAATTCATAATGCCAATGTAGCCATAAATGTAATCCCAAGCTTGCAAACACATGTTCATGACCAAAGATTAGTGACAAAGCTTGGAATAAAATTGACTAAAGGTAGGAAAAATTAACACATGATAAACTCTATTCACCATATTAAATATGTGACAATGATAATTCATGGGAAAACTATCGATTAAGATCCCTCCAACCATGCTTCAATTATATCATAAAATATACCATGACTAACATAGAATTGATGGAGGGGTTCAATGGAAAGTAGCATATTGAATGAGGGGTGTAAAGGGCTACTTGAACAAGAATATTCTCCATTGATAAAAAAATGAAGATGAAAAATAAGAAGACATCCTATGATACACATTTGCTACAACACTTCTTTCATCCCATTAAAAAAAAGAACAATAAGGCATAGTTGTACTAAGTTCATGGGAGGAGACCTTATCCTCTTTATCTTTCATATGCACACCACCACCATCAATTTCTTCAAAATGGGTTGGCCCTATTGAGTTTATTTGAATAGGATGATGGGTTGCTTCCTGCAAGATCAAATTATTAATGAGATCATTATACAAATAATAATATGTAGAAGAATTAATAGAAATAAAATATTCTCTTGAACAAGAAACATTTTCAAAAAGTGACTCCTTGAATGGTATTTCTTCTTTCTTAAGCACATTAGTGATTGATTTTGAATGGTGTAACATACCCGACCACCCAGAGGCTGGGCTATGATACTTAAACATGTTGCAACACACCTAGCCACCTATAGGTTAGGCACGTTGCAGTCCCAAGACTTAGTTCTCTGATATCTAATTCGAAGGAAAAGGGTTTCTCAACAATGTTAGGAGCATGCTGTTGGTCACTATAATTGCTTAATTAATTTTAAACAACCAAGTGAAACATAAATTATCAACCCAGGGAAGTCTTTTGTTTCAAAGGTAGCCACGCACTATATATGCTCAATTCCAAAAGCACTTGGTGTTGTAGTAAGAAAT